>VXBB01005089.1:58606-69170 GCA_013399915.1 Illadopsis cleaveri | reverse complement strand
TTTGTGTAAATCACGGTCCTGGGTGCCTCCAAGACTACAGGGATTGGGAACAGGAAGTTCCTTTCCCTCGCTCGTTCTTTTGTAATCCACACTTAATTAGCCAGGAGATGCTAGATTTGGACAAGATTTTGGACTTAGGTCTAGAAATCAGAAGGTTTATGATCTTTATGCTCTTAAGTGCCATCCTAACTGGCCTTGGACATTTCCAGGGATCCAGGGACAGCTACAGCTTCTCTAGGCACCCTGTGCCAGGGCCTGCTCACCCTCCATGGAAATATTTTATCCCTAATATCCCCTCTGGCAGTGGGAAGCCATTCCCTGTGTCCTGTCCCTCCATCCCTTGTCCCCAGTCCCTCTCCAGCTCTCCTGGAGCCCCTTTAAGCACTGCAAGGGGCTCTGAGGTGTCCCTGGAGGCTTCTCCTCTCCAGGTGAACATTCCCAGCTCTCCCAGCCCGGCTCCAGAGGGGCTCCAGCCCTTGGGGAATATCCAGGGCCTGTTCTGAACTGGCTCCAGCAGCCCCACGTCCTTCCCATGTTGGATCCAAAGGCTGGAGGCAGCTCGGCAGGTGGGGCCTCACCTGAGCGGGGCAGAAGGACAGAATTCCCCTCTTTCGTACTGCCCATGGTGTGGGATCAGTCCAGGACTCGGGTTTTTCCCACCGGGAAAAATGGCCGGGATATGTCCAGCCCCGACCACCAGACCCCCGAGCCCTTCTCCCAGCGCTGCTCCATCAGTTCATCCCCAGCCCGGATCGGTACCGGGGGTTGTCCCGATCCGGCTACAACACCCGCACTTGGCCTTGTTTAACCCTGTAATACTGTTACAGCCCCACTTCTCCTGCTTGTCCAGCTCCGCATGGCAACCTCCAAACGCTCATCTCGCTGCAACTATTAAAAACTCGCAAAAACCCTCTTTGTTTTAAAGCCGCATCTCCGGGGAGGACGCAGCCAGAAACTTCCCGGCAGAGCACAACCGGGTGCACCTGGGACACAACCGGGGAGACACGGGGGACACGACGGGGTGTAACTGGGACACAAAGGGGGATAGGCGGGGATGCACAGGGAATAAAGCCGGGGAGACGAGGGCGCTGCCTTTGTGCGGAGCCCTTCCCGTGGCTGGCAGCCGTGGGGCCGGCGCGGGCCGCCGGCCGGGCGCGGAGGGGACGCTGAGGGGCGGCGGGCCGGGCTGGCTCCGCCCGCACCACATGACTCCGTGGTCGGGAGAAACTTTTCCCGTCCCGCGGTCGGAAAATGGCGGCGTAGGGAGCGGGGCTCTGGCATCCCGGCGGCTCCCCGGCGCCATGACCCGCTGGGTGCCCACCAAAAGGGAGGAGAAGTACGGCGTAGGTGAGGACGCGCCCGCCCCGCTCCCGCCTGTTGCGCACAGGGGCACCCCCCGGCCGCGGCCTCCCCGTCCCTGCCCGGCTCCCCGCTCCACTCCGCGGCCGGGATGGAGCGCGGTGTTCCCCGGTTCCCCCCGAGTCCCCTCCGGTTCCTGCCTCCCTCGCCCGTCCCCTCCTGGCTCCCAGGAAGTTGAGGAGTTGTCTGGGAGCGCCGTGCCCCGCTGGGAGAAGTTGCCTTTCTCCCTCGGCTCCGCTCCGCTGTCGCTCCCGGAGCGCTGCGCGGAGTGAAGAAGCTCCGAGTTGTTTTCGCCTCGGGTTCTTTCTCCCGGCGCTGGCGGAGCGGGATGCGCTCCCAAGCCGGCTCCTTTGGGAGGCCAGCCCGTGCCCCGTGTGCTGTCCCTCCGTGGGAGGTGTAGGCAGCCAGGCTCTCGGTTCTGCGGGGAGTGTGATGCTCATACAGATGAGGGCTTTCCCTGCGCTCTGGGATCCATTTCCTACTCCGCTCCTTCCGTGCCTCTGGAACAGAGGGGGATTGTTCCCAGCGGGTGGCCCAAACATCCCCGCTGGGACTAAACGGGACCGAACCTCGGCGAGGTTTGGGCAGGGATGTGCCGAGAGGGCCCGTCATGAGTTTAAAGATGTTGCGTTTGCAGCACAAGGTTTTATTTCGGGGTTGCAGCGCAGGAAGCTTTATTGGCATGAATGAGCGTTTGTCTGCGGGAAGGAAATAATAAATCCGACTATTCAAATTGGAAACATGAAGTTCAATGCCCACCACAGTTCTTGGGCTGGATTGATTATGAAGAAGAACTTTTCACAGAAACGCACAGCTAAACCTCCTAAACAAAGCGAGCAGGAAGAAGGGAGTTTTTGGGGCTGAGTAAAACCTGATTAAATTATAGAATTAATTTTAAACTCTGTGTGCATGTGCCTAGAAAACCTCAGTTTGACTTCTAAAAGTTGTTAGAAAATCCCAGTTACACCGTGTGAGAGCTGTGGGTAATTCCAGCGCTGAGGATGCAGGACAAACATAGGGAAGCAGAATTGTCACTGATGGCAGTAGCTCGTTAGGGTTCCAGATTATCTCCCTGATGGTCTGGGATGGGTATTTTGGAATGACTGAATTGTCACGTAGTATAAGCTGATGTTACAACCCAGTGACACTGGAAAGCAAGTTCCTCTTTTGCAGGAACCCGATGTCTGCTGCTGTGCTGGGCCCGGCTTTCCAGGAATGTTTTGAAATTGATTTGAAAATGACATGAGAGAAAAAAACGCCGTGAAATACACGGATTGTTTAATAACATAGTTTAAGTGTACTTGCATCTCCAGTGTGGGGGATTGCATGTGTAGTAAGAGAACTGGATTTAAATGTAATTTAAGAAGAAAAAACCCTTCCCAGTTTGAAAAAGCACAAGGTGATGTGCTTAACTGGTATTTTTTGTGTCCATTGCTCCCCAGAAAAGTTTGTAAAGGCTTTATAATAAGTTTGTGTTCCTCTGATAGTTTGTTTTCTTTTTCCTGCAAAGGAGGCTGAGGTCCTCACCAAACTGGAGGATTTCTCTGCTGAATGACAGCAGTGTGAGGGTTGAAAATGGATGAAGTGCTGCAAGGAGATAAATCAGATTTAGAGCTGATTGAACATTGGATTCGCTGGCCTGTGTCATTCTGTTACAGGCTGCTTTGGGAGAGGTAGCTTCTTTTTGGTGTCCTCCTGAAGAAGATGAATATTCAGTTTGGTTCTATGTGTTTTATGGACCTTTATGTTGTTAAGAAGGGGTACTGTGAGTCTTCTGATGTTTTATTTTTTCTGCTTGTGGAAGCTGGAGGTTGTGTATCCCAAACAGAATTGGAGACAGCACTGTTAACCTGAAAATTCGGACTTGAGAATATTTTTCTTCCTATTTGCCCTGACCAGTCCTGACCAGGCTGATGTTGACTCAGTATTGTCTNTGAGTCTTCTGAGTTTTATTTTTTCTGCTTGTGGAAGCTGGAGGTTGTGTATCCCAAACAGAATTGGAGACAGCACTGTTAACCTGAAAATTTGGACTTGAGAATATTTTTCTTCCTATTTGCCCTGACCAGTCCTGACCAGGCTGATGTTGACTCAGTATTGTCTGACAGGGAGAAAATCCCTAATAATAATCCCTGCTTAATGGCAGTTAGTGAAACATAATGTAGGAAGCTTTGTGTGTCTCATCAAGCCATGCAAATATCTCCAAAAGGATGATGCCAGGCTCATTCCAGTGGTGCTCAGTGATGGGATGAGAAGCAATGGCCATGAACTAAGCCAGGAGAAGTTCCACCTCACCACGAGGAAGAATTTCTTTCCATGAAGGGTGGCAGAGCCCTGGAACAGCTGCCCAGGGAGGGTGTGGATCTCCCCCTCTGGAGACATCCCAACCCACCTGAATGTGTTCCTGTGTCACCTGCTCCAGGTGGCAATTGGGATGGACTGGATGATCTCCAGAGGTGCCTTCCAACCCCACATATTCTGGGATTCTGTGTGCAGACTTCCCCAAAGCAGAAGTCTCAGGAAGGTGTGTTGTTATGGTTTGTTTATGTCACAGCGGTGGGAGCTCAGAAATGTACATATGTCTATATATAGAGATGTGTATATATAAAATATACACATGTGCTTACATAGTACATTTATATCGCTTTTACCCCCTCCTCTGGTATATCCCTGTGCACAACAGAGTTTTCTTAACATCTGAAGGCCTGAAAATTTGCTGGCTGTGATGCAGCTGGAACAAATTATGCCAAGGAGCCTGTAGTGCCAGCTGGTAGGACACAGGTGTGTTAAGGAGCCCTCCCCCCATGGCACAGTGGGATTTGGGGATGCTGCTGGATGCCCTGCAATCGAGTAAAGTGAATTTGCTGCCCCGAGCCTCTGTGCAGAGGAATTATCTCAGCAGGCAGTTGAGAGAGTGACTCAGCTCTGCTTCCTGAGAGAGTTCAGGGAGGCTGCAGGAGGAATGGGTGTGGATCTAATGGGATAACACGGATATTAGATTAACATATGGGGAGCCACGTGAACCAGGGAAAGGATCAGCTTCACTGGAGAAGCTTTTCCCTGCTCCCGGTGCCGCCAATCCTTGTCCTTCATCTCAATCCTGCCTCTCATCCCTCGCCCTGAGCTGGTGGGGAGGAGTGTGGTTGTGTGGAGGGCACCACGTGGGTGTGTGGCTTCCTCCACGGGGACATCAGGGCCTTCCAGAGAGTCCTGAGAGCTGTTTGTGTCCCCTCGGCATCACTAAGTGGCCGTGGAGTGTGGCTGCTCAGTTTCATATTCCCCGCTTTTAGTTGTCATGTGAAATTTGTAATTTTGGTGGTTTTCCTTCTGCTGGGGAAAAGGGATGTAAAGAGCTGTTTTGGGAAGTCTGGGAGCCTGACCAGCACCTCTGAGATAGTGCGCAGGGGCTGTGGTATCTTCCAAATCCTGAATTCTGCTGTTCTTTGCCCCTTTTCCTTTCTATTAAGACCTGTAGTGAGAGGTAGAACTGGTGCTACTGTGGTTAAAAATTACTGTATTTAAAATGCCTCTGTGTCCAAAGGTTTGTGTTCATATGGAGTAATTAGGCCCCTACTCTGGTAGTTTAATCCTTTTTTTTTTTTAAAATTGAATAAATGATGAAAATTAGTGCCACATGCCATTGGATGGTCAGATGTAAGAGGAGAACGTCCCAGTTACAGAGCTTGAGTCTCCATCCCTGAAAGTGTCCAAGGAAAGGACGGGATGTGGCACTCAGTGCTCTGGGCTGACTGACAAGGTGAAGATTGGACTTGGCCTTGATGGTCTTGGAGGTCATTTCAAAATTCAGTGAGTTCCAGTATTTTTGTTTGTTCCTGGTGAGTTTTTGTTGCGTGTCAAGACTTGGCGAATAATAACGAGCCTAATTGTAGATGAGGACATTGGCCACATTTCATGGCCAGGATGTTTCAGTGCCTCTCTGAGATTGGGAGAGCTTTTCGAAGGGGATTTATGGAACTTTCAAACCAGGTACATAGAAATATATGCATTTTATTATTAGGGGATGGCTTTAAGGAGTTGGTGGACTGAGAGGTGATACAATGATTTAATAGTTTTGATTGAAGATTTGGTTTAATAAATTTAATGTCATGATTTAAAAGTTTTGCAGCTGAGTTCTGCTCTTGTAATGTCTCTTTGAATGGGGGGTAAGAATTTGTCAAGAGGAAAGCTGGTGAAAGTGCAGGAAATTCGACAGCTAAGGACTGCTGCTTCTCTTCTGCTGCTTCAGGGAGGGCTGTGGTGCTTTGGGACAGATTTAAGGCTTTTGTGGAGCCCTGGAGTTACAATCCAGGCTGTGAGGAGCTCTAGTGGCACGTGGAGACTCTTGTTTAAGGTGATGATCTTGTGCATATTCGTGCCTTTGAGCAGGGAAGGAAACATTTGAAGGAAATAGGAAAGGATGCATATTAGGAGTGCATCTTCATGATTTTAATGCTGCTATGCTGTGAGGTTTGGAGCTGCCTGGCAGGACAGGACAGATGACTGCTGTTAGTGACAGCAGGGCCGTGCTGTGACACATCCCAAAGCTGTGCAGTAAAAGTGTAAAATGTCCATGGAAGATTTGCTGCTGCATTGATCAGTTCATTGGAGTGAGCACATGCAGGTTCAGTTTCCTAGAGCAGACATATCCCATGGACACCCAGATTAGGGTTTTATTTGTTGGTTTTGTTTGTTACATCCCTCTGAGGGAAGGTTGAGAGAATTGGGATTGTTCAGCCTGGTTTGGGGTGACCTACAGTGGACCTACAGTGCCTGAAGGAACCGACAAGAAAGATGGAGAGAGACCCTGTACAAGGGATGGGGGGACAGGACAAGGGGAGATGGCTTTAAAAAGACAGATAATAGGTTTGGGTAGGATATTGGTAATGAATTCTTCCCTGCGAGGTTGGGGAGGAGCTGGGATGGAATTCCCAGAGCAGCTGTGGCTGCCCCTGGATCCCTGGCAGTGCCCAAGGCCAGGTTGGACACTGGGGCTTGGAGCAGCCTGGGACAGTGGGAGGTGTCCCTGC
Organism: Illadopsis cleaveri; assembly: GCA_013399915.1. Taxonomy (NCBI): domain Eukaryota; kingdom Metazoa; phylum Chordata; class Aves; order Passeriformes; family Timaliidae; genus Illadopsis; species Illadopsis cleaveri. The sequence continues at coordinate 62,787 of VXBB01005089.1, read as the reverse complement.
CCATGGCAGGAGTGGCACTGGATGATGTTTATTGTCCTTTCCACCCCAAACCATCCCATGGCTCTATTTTACAATACGCTTTAATTCTGCTTGCTGAGGGGCTGCGAGGCAATTTCTGTGCTGCCCCATCCCTGGCGTCTCCTGAAGCAGAGGGAAGGGGCTGGCAGGTGTTCCACGCTTCTTCCTACAGGAGTGACCTGAGTTTGACTGCAGGCATGTGCTCAGTTCCTCCCAGTTTGCTCAGCAGCCACTATTGTTCTCTGTCAACAAACACTTGTTGCAAACAGCAGATTGGAGAGGGATAAGGATACCAGATAAGTGGAAGGGACTGTGGGCTCCTGTTTGTTTTCATCCAGGCCAGCAGCAACATTGCAGGCTGGGATTGTTCTGAGAAATGATTCCTGATGGGATTTTCCAGGAATTATTATTTTTTTTTCCTCTCATGGAGCACGAACTGACCTCGGTAGGTAGCCAGCTGCCTATGGCCATAATACACAGCTTTTATTTAACTTTGCAAAGGAAGTTTTCAGTCCGTTTAGGGATTTTTCAGCTGGTGATTTTAGCCTTTATCTTAGAAAATAAAAGAGGAGGTAGAAGAGATGTTTTACGCTATGTGGTACTCAGATATGGTAGTGACAGTAGTCAGGGGGCTGATTGAAGGTGTTTGATTTGGTATTTCCATCCCTGGAAGTGTCCAAGGCCAGGCTGGATGGGCTTGGAGCAGCCTGGGATAGTGGAAGGTGTCCCTGCCCATAGCAGAGGGTGGATGAGGGATGAGCTTTAAGGTCCCTTCAATCCAAACCATTCTGGGATTCTCTGATTTCAAGTAGCACCTTAGTGGGTTTTGTAATTATTCCTTTATCTCTTCTATTGGAAATTATTCCTTTATCTTTTCTATTGGAAATGCCTGACTTAGGTGCACTCAAACAATGTGATTTTTGGGCTGTTTGCCACACTTGGCACACATTTCTTTGTGTTACAAAGGCATTTTCCTTTCTGCAAAAGCAAAGCTTTCAGGGAAGGGAAAAAAAAATGGAGGCAACTTAAACCTTCTCCAGGAAGCCCCTCTGTCAGCTTGCAGCTACAGGAATAAGGATTGGGATCAATTTTCCTTTAAATATTGGTGTTTCTGGCTGTGGAGCACATGGAGGATCCTTTGCTTTGTCTAATCCTTCAGTGTGGTCCTGGCAGGGCTGAAATCCAACACCTCTTGTTGAACACCTGTGGATGTGTCCAGCTGTAGATAAATAGCTTTGCTGACTGCTGCTGAGGAATGGAAGCTCCAACAAGGAACTGCCTCACATCCAGTTTTCAAGTATTTATTCCATCAAAGGTGTCAGTTTTGCCTTTCTTTGACTTCGTACAAGTGTAAAACTTTCTCAAAATACTCAGTGGAGCTGCTCCTCCTTATGGGTCTTCTTTGGCAGGGTGGCGGACCACTGACAAGTCAGATTTTTTTTTTTTTATTAAACTTAAAAGCATTTTTAATTCTGTTTTCTAGCCTGTGGTGGCCCCCAAGGCTGTTCTGACAATAGTAATTTTCTGAATAAGGCTTTAATGAATTCCTTGATGAGTTATTGGAATACTTTCTTCCTTTAGCTTGGGGGGGAGGGGAAATTGAAGTCATGCCCTGTCTGAACCAAAAAAAATGTTCAGTAAGAGATAATTCTTGTAATTCTGAAACTTTTTCTCCCTTTTCAGACTGTAGTTGTGCAAACATTTATATATTTATAGATTATCTGCCTGTGTTTATGTAATTTGTGCATTAAATATGATTTCTGATGTAAAGATTTGTAACACAAGAAGCAGCAGTTGCTGCATTTCAGTTTCATCAGCAGAAATATGAAATATCTCTGGAAATACTTCTCTCCTCCATATAGCTTTGTAACTAAACTGAAATAATTGCATTGAGAACTATTATGTGTAATCATGTCCCATATACGTAACAAAACAAACAGATGGATGAAGAACTGAAGCAACCATTGGCTGCCATACATGAATTAGTATTTTATTTGTTTTTTGTATGATGTTTTTTAGCACTGCTGCCTTATTTCGAGTGCTGCTTGTATTATTTCAGCACAACCCTTTTTAGAACGTGTTTGCAGACGGTTTTGGTGGCTGATTTTGCCTGAGGGTGTTGGAGTAGCAAAATGTCTTTGTGTTCCCCAGTAGAAAATACCAACAAGTGAGTGGAACAGGATTTGCTGTGTAGTTTCTGAACGGGAATGGCAGCAAAATTGTACATAATCAATGTTTGTGCTTGTAGGCACTTGGGTTTTTGAAGCTCTTTGTACATCCCTGCTCTTGGAGTAGCTATGCCACTTTTATGGATGTGTTGCACAAATTATTGAATATTGAGGTGGAGAACCTGCTGGTGCAGCTGCCTGGCTGAGCAGGTGTTGTGGGGCTTTTGGGAAAATCGTGTTATCCCTGAGGAGTCCCATGTGGGAAGGGCATCAGGAATTATCTTCCTTGAGGAGGAACCTCTTGGCTTGACCTGGAGAGTTCCTGGTTGGTTCTGGCAGAGCTTCCTGGAGCATTTGGAAAATTTGGCAGTGCAGGGTGGGCACTTGGAGAGAGCCCAGAGCCTCTGAAATACCTGAGAGCCTCTTCAGGCACGCAGATGCCTTCTGGAAGTGCAGCCTTAGGTATTTGTGTTTGCTCTGCCTTCCTTCTCCTGCTTATCCAAACAAAGCACGGAAGTGCCCGCGTCACTGGACTGGAATGGAATAAAATAACATCTGTGGAGGGAACGGGGCCTGGGAGGACAAGGAACAGATGAGGCCACACCATACCCAAACCTCTCTAAGACCTTCAGCTGTGCTGTATTGGGAGGGTTTCCCCCATTTTTGTACATGGAATAAAAAGGGAAAAGGAGAATTAAGGAAGAACATGGCAAAGCCCAGTGCTGCTGGTGCCTCTGGGAGTACAGGATTATGGATGGCTCCACTCTTACCTGTCTCCAGCAGCTTCCCTGCCTCCCAGCTGCTGCTTTAGCCTTGAGCATCCTCCTAACAGTGCCAGCTGGTCTGCAGGGAAAAAATGTTGGCAGCAGGGAATGGTTCAGGGCGTGGAGTTGGGTGCTTTTATTGAGGAGTTGCTTCATGCAGCGTGTGCAGTGTCTGTATCAGAAATGAAGTGGAAGCAACTGGTAAGAGAGAAAAAAAGTGCTCCTGTAGTAGACCCTGAGACAGGAAATCTCTCAGTGCTGGGCCAGATGGAAGCTGCTGATGAGAATTGGAGTTTCTGAGTCTTGAGGCAGATGGTGAACAATTGAAAAGGATGCTTTGCTTTCAGAAAAATCTGCTGTGCATATGACTCCAGTGAGCAAACCCTGCCCCTGCCACGGCTGGGGATTGTCCAGGCAGTGCCTTGGAATGCCCTGTAAATGCTGTCCTCGGAAGGAGGGCTTGCACTGCACTTTCATGGCTGTGCAGAGAGCTGGTGAAATGTGGCACTTGGGCCGGGAAGGTTCGAGATAAGGGCCCGTGGGAATGTTTCTTTTGATAAATATGAGGTTAATCTCTCAAAATGGGAGCGTATGAGTGAAAACTAACATCAACATGCCAAGAAATCTTTGACTTTAATTACTGTTTTTTAAGTAATGGGAAGAGCTAAAAGAGGATGTGTCCAGCAGCTCTTGGTTGATTGACTTTGACTTTTTCCTGCTGCTTTGGAGTGCTGTGGGAGAATTCCTGTTCTTTTGCATCAATCTATGGCTCATTTGTGGCTTTAATATAGAAAATAATGCTCACACTTAAGCCTTTAGTATGCTCTGTCCAACCTGAGGTAGTGGTGATGTTACCTGGTGTCTAGCCTCTTTTATTCCCCTTTCTGTCTCTTCTTTTGTCCTTACAAACAAATTCCCACCAATTTTCTGCAAGCATCACCTTGTCATCCCTGCAGGAATTCCTTCCTTCCTGCTCACCCTTTTCCCCATTATTATGCCTCAGTCTTGCTTGTTACATTTTTCTTGCCATGACTGGTGGATGTTGGTGTTTCCATCAATCCATCACTTTCTTTGACCAAGAATCTTAGGTGGAGAAGACTTGAGAGCCTGTTTTATTTCCTTCTGTCGGAGCCTGGTGTATCTTGGGGGTTTGCTTTTTGTTTTTTGGTAGTTTTTTTTTTTTTTTCCCCCTGCTGTGGTTTGATTTGTGAAGTTTCCAGTGTGAAGGGCA
>VXBB01005089.1:0-53478 GCA_013399915.1 Illadopsis cleaveri | reverse complement strand
TTTGGCCCGAGGCTGTCCTTGCTGTTGGTTTTTTGGGATTCTGTGGCTGGATTTGGGACTTCTCCTTGCTGTTGATGGTGTTGCTGCTGTTCCTGAGGTGCTGGGCAGGCTGGCCCCAGGGCAGTGCTGGCTGAGGATGGGGTGGGTGCAGTGCAGGGATGATGGAGGCCCAGGAGGCAGGAGTGGGCGTGGAGCTGCAGCTCTGCCAGTTCTGGTCACTTCTCATGTCCTGAGGAACCTCAGCTGGAGGATCTGGCCTGACTCACCCCCAGCCCAGGCACATTTGATGCTCTGCCAGCACTGACCATAAGCTGGATGAGTTTCTCCTCCCCTCCAGTCTTTAACTCTTGTCCTTCTCCTGCCCAGCTGACCCCTGGGGACAATGTCTACATAGCAGTGTTGAAGCTTTTGCAAATTTTCTAACAACCACGTGGTTTTGAATTTTGCTTAATTCCAAGCACTGAGGCACTTTCTTGAGGCACAAATCCTTTCCTGGGTGAGCACAGCTAATGCTCAAATGCTGTCCTTGCCTTCCTGGAGGATGGTGGCAGAGCAAGAGCCAAGTTACAGCTCCTTAGTGGCCCCCAGGGGAATGTAAGAGGTCTGAGGGAACATCAGAACTCACTGACTTTGTGATTCTGAGTTACCACAAGACAGATGCCAAAACATCTGCCTCTGGATAATGTTTTGTGTTCATCTAAATCAGCATCTTGCTTTTTCTCTGAGAGCCAGCGTTGAGAGCTCGGGGTGACGTGATTACTCTTTGCATCCAGGGTGTTTCATTTAATGGACTTCTTAATATTAAAAATCAATTTGGATGTTCTTGATTGTGCTTCTTGTTAGCTGTGCATTATGGCACATTAATAATGCTGTTAGAGTCAATAATGAGAGACATATATATATATTTTTAGCACTGGTTTCAGCTTTATACCCTCGGTACTTGGTGGTGAAGTCCTCTGAATACAGATTAGCCAGAAGGAGGGAGGAGAGCTATTAAAAAGGTGACTGAGTATCTCACTTCATTAGCTCCCTAAAAATGAAGTGTCTGGCTTGAAAGGGGGGAGGAAGGAAAGCAAGAAACTGAACTTGTTTCTTGGAAATCTTAGCTTCGTCCAGAACTCTTCATTTCACAGAATCCCAGATATATTCAGGTTGAAAAAGAGCACAAAGATCTTTTAAGTCCAAGCTGTGCCCCATCCCCAGCTTGTCGCCAGCCCTGAGTGCCATCTCCAGCCCTTCCTTGGACACCTTCAGGGGTGGGGACTCCAAACCTCCCTGGGCAGTCTGTATGAAAGGTGGGATCTCTTAAGATACCATAAAGATGTTACAGAGTAATATTCTCTGGTATTACTTTGCTTTCAAGGCTGTTTTAATCATTCCAAACTCACGAAAGAAACCAGACTACATTTAACACATTACCAGCTTTATTTTACACTGGCTTAAAAAAAAAAGTCCCTAAATCATAACTGGGCTTTTTCAATAAAAGCAGACAAACTGCAGAGGTGAAAGCAAAGCCTACTGTAAATTCTCTGGTATTAAAAGACACCTGAAGGTTTTCCTATTTTCCCTGAAAATGAAAGTGCTTGATTTGAGTATTCAGGCAGATTCCTCAGTGCTCTGCTACTCACCCAGAGGAGTTTCTCATTTCTACACCTGAGGCTGATGGACAAGCCAAAGGGAAAAAGCTGTGTTTGAGTCAGGAGCTGCACCTGAGAACTGCTCAAGACAATTATTTCACGTGTGCATGAACCAAGGGTAGATCTTCTTGCCTTCTCCCTTTTCTGGGAGCAGATCCTGACCCCAGCCTGGCTGTCCCCTCCTGTCAGGGATTTGTGCAAAGCTAGAAGGTCCCTCCTGAGCCTCCTTTTCTCCAGGTTTTATTTCTTTCTGTATTTTTTAATTAGTGCAGAAAGGACAGGTGAGCATCTTGTTTTGTCCTACTTGAGCTCTGCCAGCAAGACTCAGGTGGGTGGTTGCAGTCTGGGAAAGCAGCAGGCCTCGAGTTTGGGATTGTTCTGGATTTCTGAATTAGTTCATGTTAGGTAGTGAGTGATGAGACACCAGATGTGATGCAGAACATGTTGTTGCCCTTGCCATCTGTTGGGAAACCTCAGGTGTCTGTGTTTGGAAGACCTTAGTGGCCCATCCCTCTTTGAGAGGGGAGGCAGGCTGGCATTGCAGGGGCTCCAGAGCCTGCTTTAGGATTCTCTCACCCTCAGAAGATGCCCTGTGTGCTCATGGAGGAGTTTCCAGATGAACCATTGTGTGTTTCAGGAATTTGCTGCTCGCAGAGAGGAGGAGTGAAAGGAACTGTCTCACCTTTGGAAGGGAAAATGGTGATAAATCCTTTCTATCTACTTGAACTTGTGGGATTTAGGCTAATCCTGTGATAAAAGTCACTTTGGTGGATGTAATCAATAAGATTAGAGCATCACTGGGCAGGAGGAACCTCAAGCTGGATTTTCTCCTTTAGCTCAGTGGTAACTGTTCAGATCTGAGAATTTCTCCAGCCTTCTCTCTTCAGGAAACTAATATTTCGGGAATGTTTGGATAACAGAATAATTAAAATACTGAGGAAGAGCTCTGAATCAAGTTTGGTGAGACAAAACCCAAGGTGAGGGCTAGAGGATCTACCCTTGGTTCATGCACACGTGAAATAATTGTCTTGAGCAGTTCTCAGGTGCAGCTCCTGACTCAAACACTGCTTTTTCCCTTTGGCTTGTCCATCAGCCTCAGGTGTAGAAATGAGAAACTCCTCTGGGTGAGTAGCAGAGTACTGAGGAATCTGCCTGAATACTCAAATCAAGCACTTCCATTTTCAGGGAAAATAGGAAAACCTTCAGGTGTCTTTTAATACCAGAGAATTGACAGTAGGCTTTGCTTTCACCTCTGCAATTTGTCTGCTTTTATTGAAAAAGCCCAGTTATGATTTAGGGACTTTTTTTTTTTAAAGCCAGTGTAAAATAAAGCTGGTAATGTGTTAAATGTAGTCTGGTTTCTTTCGTGAGTTTGGAATGATTAAAACAGCCTTGAAAGCAAAGTAATACCAGAGAATATTACTCTGTAACATCTTTACGATGTCTTAAGAGATCTCACCTTTCATACAGTCAGAAAAAAGCTTTTTCAGTATAAATTGATGTTACTTTGGTTTGCTTTTTCCTTTTTTCCCACTTCAAGTTCTTCTAGTGTTGGCCTCCTCCTTTTTCTGATGTGTGCAGATTGAGTGCAGCTCACTGAGGAGTTTCTTTTGTGTTCTTGAGCAGTAAATGGGGGTTTGGTGCAATTCCTACAATGCCCTGTTCATTGTCCCTCACTTCATCAACTCTTAGACTTGAAAAAATGCCACTTTCTGTGCCCACACTTAATCCTTTACTTTTGACACTTTGGGACTCTCGTGTGACTGTTGGATTTTGTTAAATTAAGCAAAACGTACTTCAGTTCAAAACAAAAACAAACTTAATCAAAAGTTATACCTCGGGCTTTTAAATATTTTAAATGATAGCTCAGGATACAGTTGATGAGACAAAATGCAAACATAGCAGTTTCATGCTTTACTCCTCCAAATTTTGTCTTTTTGCTTTAATTAAAGCCTTGGCATTTGCTCCAATCAAACATTTTCTGTCACAACATCTTTTGATGTCACTGTACATAAAAAAAACCTCCTGTGAGGAGTTATCTGCTTGCAGGGGAGTTTGCGGTGTAGTTCAAGCCTTGCTTTGTCATCACAGGGGTGGAATGCACTTTATAGTTATTTTGGTTGCTTGCTTCACGATCTGTCAATGCTGCTGGAAGCCAGAAATGTGATTTATTTTCTCTTGCAGACATATTTTTCACACATATATATATTTTTTTAAAGATAAATCACCCCTCCCTGGCTCCTCAGTCAGTTGAGGTCAGTGGGAGCTGTCGTGGGCAGTAATTACCATTTGATGGCTGTTCGTCATCTCCTGTCACAAGAATTGGTCATTACACTCCAGCTCCTGGTGCCTGACCTTCCTTGTTGTGACAGACACCAGTTTTTAGCACTCTTGGGCATAAATTTTAGTGCCTTTTATTCCTGGCTGCTTTTGATCCGGGGTGTTATTGCACTGAAATGTTGGAGAAACGCTCAGCTGAAGTGTGAATTGAGTACAGGACTGGTTTTTAATCTGTTAAAATGCAAATTTTTCCTGTCTGGGGTGTCTGCTGTGAGTCAGTGAAGTTGCTTGTCAGGGTCCTGAAGGTGGGAGACTGTCCTTGGATTCATTTTTGGATGTGTGAACATCCCTTGATTGAGCTGTGAGCCTTGAAGGGATCTGAGTAAACACCTCAATGGTTGTTTTGTTGCATTTTTTTTGTGTTGCACTCCAGCCACACGAGTTTGGAGGAGTTAGGGCTGTGGAACTTTGTTTTCCCTGCTATGCACAAAAGCTGAAATGAGAATAATTCTGGGGAGTGTTTGCTAGCAGACTGTCCCACCTGCTCTGGGCTCACCACTGTGATCATCCCTCTGCTCAGAGCAATTTAAAATGCTCATTTTTGTTAATGTGGTTCTCAGAACCCCCTTCTCCTGCAGGGCAGCATTTATGGCTTTCAGATATCCCAGATACCTGGGAGGGAGGGTTTATCTGTCTCTAATAATGAAAAATTTAAGGAAAACATTAAAACACAAATAGTTTGGCTTGTTTTCATGTCAATAGAAACTGTTACTTTCTATAACCTTCATTTAAATCCTGGTGATATTGGTCTCTGCAGTGCACCTGACCTTTATTCTTTTTACCCAATAGTGTGTTTTTATTCCATTAATGATCTTCCACCTTATACAGCGTTTCCTAAACTGCTTCTTCATGGTTTTTTTATCCACTTGTGTACTCAGATTTATTTATTTATTCACTTGTGCCCTCAGATTTATTTATTTAGTCTGTCAAGCCAGAGGAGCTCTGCAGAGACAAGGACCCAGCCAATAATACTGGTTGGATTATTTATTGGTGATGCAATGGATTATGGGTTTATTTATTAGTGATCTGGTTGTGAGCTGGAGTTGCAGGAGTTCTGGGGAGAACAAACAGGAATTATATAATAATATATAATTATTATCATTAATAATACGATTATTAATAATATAGTTAATGCCAATATAATAATATATTATCAATAATGTTATAAACAATATTATAATAACATATATACTGTTATCAATATATTATTAATAATGATATTAATAATAAGAAGAATGACAATAATAAAAAACAGAGGCTGGAACTGGAGGCAGCAGTGCTTATAAATATTATATTAACATTTGTAATATTATTGATATGTTATTAATATAATAATTATGTTATTATTAATAATGACAATAATAGTAATAATAATACAAATAGAGGCTGGAGCTGGAGGCAGCAGTGCCCTGTGCCCCATCCTCATGCTGGGATCAGGCCTCCCCTCGTGCCCACTGGATTGTTCCTAGTATGTGAACTCAGGGCTAAATCCATTCTCAGATTTGGGATCAGAGCAGTGGTTTTCGTCCAGTTCCCTGTTCCTACAGGTGGAATTTGTGGTGCAGGAGATCTGCTCGGGACTGCTGGAGGAGGAGAAAGCTGGCCAGGCAAGGCTGGATTTGTAATTCAGTCATAGGTTTTGGAATTTGAGGGTTTTTTTGGAAGTACTTTGTTACCTGTAATGAGTGTGGAGTGTGTTGTGGATGCTCTGTGAACTCCTGGTCTGCAGATTTCCTGTGAGAGCCACGTGTCACTTCTCCAGGTCTTTCTGTTCCGATAAAACATCCCTGAGTCCTGCCCTGGAAACTGAGGCAGAAAGAAAAGTGGTGGTAATCTGAGGGGTGGTGGGAATTTGGGAGGTAATTATGATGTTCTAAAAATGCTTTTGTTTCCTGAAGAGTTACAACAAAGAGTGAAAAATTCTGATTTTCAGGTATCCTTGATCCTCCTTGGAGGGAGCAGCTGCAGTTGTAAATTCAGGAATCAACTTCTGTGGGTCCACCTTGACTGAAGTTCTTTAATTTCAATCTTGTGAAATATTTCAGTCTCTGCCTTCAATCCTCCTTGGTATTGGAAGTTTTTTTTTTTCTCCTACAGAGAGCTTACTCCATATAAAACTTAAAAAATTTGGCTTTAGGAGCTGTAACTGTTTTGTTTTTCAGATCATGAGTATTTTTTTCTCAAACAAACCTGGTCTGGAGCATTCTTTGTCAGATGAATTTGTGGCTATTGCCAATCTCAGTGCTCAACAAGTGCCCAGATTTTCTTTTGGGAGTGGCAGGGAGGAGTGATCTTTGAGTTACTGTTGGATTTGTTGTGGTTTATTGTACAGTGGGTTGCTGCAGTTGCCTCTGGCGCTCAGAAATTCTGAAATCATGTTTTTTCAACAACCTATGCTTGCAGTAAATGACTGAAGTGGCTGAGAAATCATCCTTTAATGTTAGCCTGGCAATTTGAGTTTTCTAAAGACACTTTGTAGGTTTTCTGTGTGTTGAGCTGACAGGGGAAGACAGAGCAGTTCTTTGTAGAACTGCCTAAAATTGACACAAAGTGCTGTGGAAGGCTGGCAAATACAACAAAAATTGAGTGTATTGCCATGAAGAAACAAAGCATTATAAACAGAGTGAGGGACAGCTTTAGCAGGTGAACTTGTGGTTTGTTGATGGTTTTTTTTTTGTTGTTACAAAGAGAAATATTAATGGATTTAAGAACTTGGCTGAATTTTTAAAGAATTTAAAAAAATTTTTTTGGGGGGGTTTGTTATCTTCTTTTCTGTTAGAGCCGGGATTAAATGCTTGAGGGATGGTGTTTGTGTTGGGACTCAGATGTTTATTAATTCTTATCTCTGTTACAGTCTCACAAGCTGTGAGTTCCAGCTGACAAAGTAGAAAATGGCTCTGTCTCTCTACAAGGCCTTTTAAGCACAAATTGTCCAATTATGAGATGACACCTAAATTATTTTTCCTTTTAACCCAATAACCAACCGCCCATGGCCCGCAATGTGGATTTTTCTATCCAATTACAAAATCCCACCCAAGCCCATGAAGAAGGTGAAAGAGAAGAATTTAACCTCTGCCCTAAATCCTCCATCTTGCTTTATATATATTACTATATTCTAAACCCTTAAACTCTTAAGTTTTCCACCCTGTGATATCACACACTTCTATTCAAACCACACACCCATAATCCCAGTGCTATCAGTCAATTTTGGAAGCCTTTTCCATGGCCTCAGGTCAAATGTAGTGTTTTCTTGAGGGTCAGCACAGAAAGTGTAAAATTCTTAGTGCCCAGGGTTCCAACAGTTTTTTACAAAAAAGTTCAGAAGGGCAATATTGAGTAATAAAAGCAATGATGTGGAGAAACACCTGGAGTTGTGTTGCCTTGCCTGTACTAACAGCAGTGTTCCCTCTGTCCAGCTCTCTACAACTACGATGCCAGGGGACCAGATGAACTTTCCTTACAGATTGGTGACACCGTGCACATCCTGGAAACTTATGAGGGTAAGATGGCAGAAACTGAATTGAAAAATAGGATTTTGGAGGGGGGAATTCCTTTTCTGTTTGTGACTTTCTCATGCTGTCAGGGGATGAAGTGGAAGTTGAAACAAATGGAGATGAGTGGTCGATGAGCTGGTGAATAAGCACTGAATTTTTTGGGGAAGAAAGTTTTCACACAGCTGGGTTTGTATGGATCAGTTGTAGCATCTCCCCCACGTTAGAGGAATGAGAGATGTTTTCTGGGTACCCTTGGGTAGTGCAAAAGATCCTGCTTCTGCAAGAAATTTAATCTGAATTTGAAAGTCACTTAGGTTCTAAATTATTGATGTGTCTCTTCTGAGATGGGTGCTTGTGTTAGTGCTGTGCACGGATTTCAGGCTTTTCCAGAGACCTCTTTTGATATGTATGTTCTACAAACATCACCTGCACCAAAATCTTCCCTCCCTGATCCTTGTACAAGGGAATTTCCATGCTGAGTTTGATAATCAACACGATGTGGAAATTGTCACAACATTTTCAGCTCTTAATCTAAGCAAAATAAAACTCTTCCATTATATCCTTGAGTTGAAATTTTATGGCATGCTGCAGTTTGGAAAGGTATGGGGAACACAGAGCTAAACCACATGTTTAAAACAGTGTAACATTGTTTGTCTTGTGGAACCATGATTTATATATTTATGTGCAAGTTATAAATATATATATTGAATAAATAATAAATATATATATAATATAAAATAAAAACAAATTCTAGAAATATATTTAATAAATCATATAAATACATATTATCTATAAATACATATTATATGTATTTCTAATTTATATATTGATTTAATTTGCTTCTCTAGACATGGATCTTTTGCTTGATCTGGGTGATTAATTTTAGTTATTGGCTTAATTGGATTTTTTAAAATACTATATTTACTGAAACAAACAATGCTATTTGAACAAGAATTGATCATCACTTGAAGTGGAAGTTTTGAATTTTCTCATTATTCCTGGGCTGGCCTTTTCTTAGGGCTCAGTTTTGCTGCTGTAATGCCAAGTTTGACTCAGAAAAGCAGTCTTTCCACTATCTGATGATGCTTTAATAAACCCCTAATAATGCAAATATTTTAAATGCAAATGGAGCGATTCAAACATTGCACAGCTTTGGACTTTTATATATAAATAGATTTATTTAATGAGTGGCAGAAACTGAGCAGGGAATGTAAAACTCTCAAATGCTGAAATCCTATCAGATGCTGAAACCCTCTCAAATACTGACTGTTCCCAAATAAGTGGGATAGTGGGGATGAGCCACTGGATTGGAATATTAGGAAAACCTTCACCCTCTCAGGGTCTGGAGTGCATGGGATGAGTTCATGGTAAAAGAAATGCAAATTCCTGTTCTCCCAAGCACTGACTGCTCATTCTTGACCTGCTGAGATGGGGATTTAGATGCTGGAGCTCTTGTTTAGGGCTGCCAGGATTAGGGGATTGTTTGAGTTGTTTGATCTCCTGGTTTCCCTGGATGGAATTGGTGTGGATTGTGCCCCTGGGAGGTTTTGTACCCTACAAATTTCCAGGTGTGTGCCTGAGACTCACCTGCCTGGGTCAGGCTGAGGTGGGAATGGGCCCATCCAAAGGAAAACCCTCTAATTAAATAATGCTGGGACAGAAAAGTTGGTGGAAGAGTCAGTAAAAGCCTTTTTGCTGAGGATTTGGGATTTTGCCTTTCCTGCCCCTTTTCCCTGTGGGAAAAGCAGTTGGCTTTTTTCATGAATACCTGCTCTAGTCCACGTTCTCCTCCTCCCATCCTGCTGTAGATTTACTATTTTAAATTGGTTTTCTGCAATAATTCCTAAGTTGAGAGTAGTTTTGAGGACTGGTCAGTGTCTGTGGGCTTTGAAGTGGTAGAAATTTGGTTTTTTGAGATTTTTTTCCCTCTGAATCTGCACTGCCAGGAGAAACTCATGGGAAATCCTTGCTCAGGTGGATCTCTGCAGAAGACAGATGAGGAATTGGAAAGGCTCAGTCTCACATCCATCGTCTGGAAGATCTGGTTTTAGGACAGATGTAGGATGTCTAATCCTACCATGCTACTGGAATTAATTTCTGAGTTGAACTTTTCCCTTGAGTTTAAAATAATATTTACTTTTGTTGCCCGTGAGTAGAATTTATTTTGGAATTTGTGTTTATTATTAAAAAAAAAATTGACATTTTAAATTCTAATTGTGGAAACATTTTTTTTTTCTCTGAAAAGCAAAAAAAAAAAGTGTAGAAAAAATTCAGTGTATGGATCCTGTCAAGTTTCAGTCTTGGTGAAAACATCTCCTATTTTTATGGGAGTGAGGAGATGGGAAATGAATGTGCACATTTCACTATTAAATATAAAATTTGTGTTCTTCCAGGAACCAAAGTAAAGATGAAGCTACTTTTTAAACTAATCAACGTTGAAAATATATATTTTTTCTTTAGGAAGCATTTTAGTTTATTTTTCAGTTAGAAGACTTTCTCTATCCTTCTAATCTGAGCCTTAGAGGAAAAGCCAAACAGGAAAGCCATAGGAATCCTAAATATCCTGCTCTGCAGGAGAGGAGGTTTGCATTTTCTATCAGATACCTTAAAACCCAAATATTTGCCACATTCTGAATTAGTACTTTGCAGATCTTTATTGTCTTAATTCTGTTTCTTGACATTATTTGATGGAATGGGCAAATGGAACCATGTGATCAATAAATGTGTCCTCATTAAGGGGAATTGCTGGGAAATGTAACAGAAAATCAACCTCAAAACCAAGATTAACTGTTTTGCAGCATCAATTAATTTTCAGTGTTGCTGTGAGGAGGGAGTTTGGCTTCCCAAATAGGGATTTTCATGGAAGTTATTCTTGATATTATGGGGAAGTTTAGTTTTTGTTGCAGTTTTTTGTTTGTTTGTTTCTGAATGCAGTGTAACTGTGTCCGAAATGGATGCATTGTTTGAGGGTAACCACAGCAAATTCTTGAGTGTCTTTTGCAGCATGGAAAACCAGAAATATTTCATTGGTGTCTTCTTAGCTGAGCATTTCCTTGGGTGCACAGTTCCAGCTGTTTGGTCCCAGATTCCTTAAGGGCAAGGTCTGGTCTTGACCAGGTCCAGGGATGAGGAGTCCATATGTGCCAGGGCATCCTCTCCTTCACAGGGAAAGAATTCCTGGAATCCCCCAATGTTTTGGGCTGGAAAGGACCTTAAAGCCCATCCAGTGCCACCCCTGCCATGGGCAGGGACACCTTCCACTGTCCCAGGCTGCTCCAAGCCCCAGTGTTCAACCTGGCCTTGAACACCTCCAGGGATGCAGGGGCAGCCACAGCTGCTCTGGGCACCCTGTGCCAGGGCCTGCCCACCCTGCCAGGGAACAATTCCTGCCCCATCTCCCATCCAGCCCTGCCCTCTGGCAGTGGGAAGCCATTCCCTGTGTCCTGTCCCTCCATCCCCTGTCCCAAGTACCTCTCCAGCTCTCCTTGAGCCCCTTTAGGCCCTGGCAGGGGCTCTGAGCTCTCCCTGGAGCCTTCTCCAGGTGAGCACCTCCAGCTCTCCCATGATTTTGGGGAGTTGTTTAGAGATGGCTTCATGTGTTTAAATGACCCTGCCCTCATCTGAGCACACTCCTGGCCAGACCCAGCACCTCCAGTTGAACCAGTGAGAGCTGCAGGTGCAAACTGGGCTCCTGCACAGCTCCAGGCTGGACACCAGCACCAGCAGCCTGGTTGGACCTGCCTGGCCACATCAGCACCTCTGCAAGGAGCAGCAGTGCAGCCAGTTCTCCGAGGCAGGTTTTGGCTGCTCTTTTCTGCATGATCCTGGCAGCTCTGGCTGCAAAACTTCAAGAAGAAGAAGTTCATCCATGGGGAGCTGTCTTTGCCACAGGGCTTTTATTCCACAGGTGCACTGGGATGTCCTGAGGCAGCACAGGAGGTGGGCTGGGAGAGGAAATATTGGTTGTTTGTTCTTCAGTTTGTGCACTGCATCTGATCAGAGTTGTGTTGTTCAGCAGTTTAAACTCCAGGGCTCCAAGATGTTGGTTTGTTCATCTAAAACTGTGGGAATTGAGGTTTTTATTAGGATTGGAGTCTGTGCACGGATTTCAGGCAGTGGAGTGAGCACAGGCAGGAATGCTTTGCTTCCTTTGCAGCTGAGCAAGGCTGGGAGTGCTGATTTCAGCAGCAGTTTGATGTTCCTCTGGCAGCAGTGGGAATGTGGGATGTGAGGCCATGGCTGCCTCTGTCTGGAGGTGTAGTGTAGTGGTTACAGACCCCAGATTTTTGAGGTGGCACTAAACCAGCCCCAAGTGCTGCAGGGAATAGGTGATGAATCCCTTGGGCTTGTGCTGCAGGAGAGCAGACTGCAAAATCCCCTGTGCTTGAGCCTTTAATTTGGAGTTCTGGTCCCAGAGTGTGCATAATGAATTTATCAGCATGTGTTGATTTCATGGAACTTTCTCCTTGTTCTCAGGACTGGGACTGCAGTTTTTATTCCAAATCTGCTTTGTGACCTCCCCTGAGCAGAGATGCTTTGCTGTACAAGCCCTTCTTTGCCAGGCTGGAGGGGTGGATGTTGCACCCAGACTCAGTTTTCCAAAAGGGCTCCATGTTTTTGTATTTTGATATGTGACCCCTAAATTCCAAAGTATTCTTGTTTCCTGGTGAGATGGCTAGCAGCTGAAAATATGGATTTATGGAATTTAAGTGAGTTTTGTAAGGGAAGCAGTCTATCAGTATATTTTTGTCAAGTTAATGCTCTTCAGTTGGTTTTGTTTGTGTTGGTGCATTAGTAATTAAAATTAAATGCACAACAATTAAACACATCATGTAAACTACCATCTCTGCCCTGTACTCCTCTCCTTTATCACTCTGATTTTGTACCTTCCAGATGACTTGTTTTATGCAGCATATGTGGAAAATTGAAATTCAGGTGGGCTGTGCAGGGCTGAAGCATGATCAGAAACCACCTTACGGTGCTGCTGAGCTGGGAAGGAGCAGCTGGGAGGTGCCATAAATGAACTTTTTAATGCTTTTCCCCCCTTTTTTTTCTCTCCTAGGTTGGTACAGGGGTTACACACTACGGAAGAAATCCAAGAAGGTGAGTGTTGCCAGAGTGTGGTCCTCATTTTTCTCTTGGAATAAAATGGATTTTGCCACTGAGTCTGTGGGTTTGATGGAGCTGGATCCCGGGTGTGCAGTGGTCCCTGCTGCTCTGTGTCCTCAGCCTCTGCTCAGTGGGAATTTTTCAAGTTAATAAAAACTTATTTTAGCAAGGCCTAGGAGAAGAGTGGCATATCGAGCTCTGGGGTCCAAAGGAAGGACGTGGAGCTGCTGGAGAGAGCCCAGAGCAGCACCAGGATGGAGCAGCTCTGCTGGGAGGAAAGGCTGGGAGAGCTGGGATTGTTCAGCCTGGACAGTAGAAACTTTGGGGTCACCTCATTGTGACTTCCCAGTGCCTGAAGGAGCTGCAGGGAACATGGGAAGAGACTTTGGACAAGGGATGGAAGGATAGGACAAGGGGGAGTGGCTTTAAGCTGAAGGAGGAGAGATTTAGATGGGATATTGGGAAGAAATTCTTCCCTGTGAGAGTGAGGAGGGGGTGGGATGGAATTCCCAGAGAAGCTGTGGCTGCCCCTGGATCCCTGGAAATGTCCAAGGCCAGGTTGGAGCAGCCTGGGACAGGGTAAGGGGTCCCTGCTCATGGCAGGAGTGGAACTGGATGAGCTTAAGGTCCCTTCCAAGCCAGGCTGTTTTATATTTCTGTGATCCAATTTTTTGCAATTTAAAAGTAAATCAGTCACTGAATCTTGACATGCACTATCTTTTTTTTCCTTTTTTTTTTTTTTTTTTTTTGTGCAGTAACTGCTGCACCAAACCTTTCCTCTGTAAAAAGTTCAGACCTTGATGTTCTCCTTGGTCTGAAGAGGCTGAAATGCAGCCTGCAGCAGGTGCAGTTGGTGAAATGCAGTTGCAAATGGAGCCTGACCTTGGGAATTTTCAGTGGTTCCCTTTGGAGAGAGGAGGAGGAGGAAGCTCCTCCTGCAGTGGAATTTCAGTGTGCACCAAGGGCTGCATTTACAGCAGCTTTGCTGAAATGAGAAGAGAGGAAACCACACAAATACTGGTCGTAGCATCATGTTTTATTTTTTGAGCTGTTTACTTCATAGTAGTAATTAAACAAAATTAAACTTAGGGTTTGCTGCTTTTTTTTCACTGAAACAGTGCAAATGCCACGTTTGCCTCCAGAGGTATGTTTTTAGTTGTTTCCATGTCTAAAAGGAGAGAGTTGGGTGGTTCATCCCACCCATTTCCTTACCAGGCTTGGGGTTTTATTCTCATTTTGTACTTTCCTTTTTTTTTGTGTGTGTGTGTATGTGTGTGAACACATTGAATTTCTTACAAACCATGTTTCATGAACGTTCTTTTTACAGTCTGAGAAGCAATTAGACATTTTTCATGCCTTAAATTAATTCCACGTGTTGCTGCATTTGTCTGACTGCCACTAAATTTAGTGATTTTTAAATATTTTTTTTAACTGGAGCAAAAATGTCCATGCACTATTTCCCCCAGTGGCTTCCCAAGAATTTCTGTTATTGCATTCCCAGATGATCAGAAAACTGAACTCCTACCTTGAAGGGTGAGATGGTAGAATTTGCTTTATCAGCTTGACTTGGATTATTTTAAAAATACTGTTTTATTTCTGGCCTCTTAATTAATTTAGAATATTTTTTCAGAGAAGCTGTACGGTTGCAATAGCATCTTGAAAGGACAGGCAGTGCAAAAATTCAATATATATTAAAAATGTCCCTAACACAGCACTTCTGATGTGAATGGCTCTGCACACCCAGCAGTGTTTTGGCATATTTTAGGTAATAAACACAACATATTGTATGCAAATGAATAAATAACACATCTTTTTCCTCTCCAAGGGCATATTCCCTGCCTCCTATATCCATCTTAAGGAAGCAATCGTTGAAGGCAAAGGGTAAGTTGCATTTGAAAAGAACAAAACTCCTTTTTCCTGTTTTATCCACATCATTTCAGTGCATTGCCAGGTAACTTACACTTGTTTCCAGGTCGTTTCCTGCCTCACTGAGAAGTTATTTTGTCATTTTCCTGTTCCTTTCCTTGGTGTGTGCAATAGTTTGAGCTGTATTTGTTGTTCAGCAGCTCCTCAGATCCTTATGTGTCAAATCAGCTTTGCTGGACATGCAGGTAGAAGTCTCTAAGATGAGTATAAAAGTTGAGTTAAAACCCAGGAAATTTAACCCAGCCTAATCCCAGAGGAAAAAGGAGGTGGACTGAAATTAATAAATCATTACCCAGGTATGAAATGGAGTGAAACAGGATTAAAATGTTTTATTCCTTTGTGCCTGATTTATTTTTATACTCTGTTAAATATGTAAATGATCAAACTAATCATGAGATTGCTGCATAATGACATCTTCCTCGCTGATTGCAAAACTGCCTTTAAGTACCCTACTTCTGCAATATTCAAAGATCTGGCTGGTGTTTGTTACATTCATGGCACCTCATCTTAAAACAAATCATACAGAAACTTCGTGGTAATGAATTGAATCATAATTTTTCGTTGCAAGACCAGTATTTTGAGAAAAAGAACGATTAAAGAGGAGTGTGGTGGCACTGTAGGTTGGGCACGTCTGTTTTTCTTCTTGGTTGTTTCTTGTAAAATAAATAAGTAATGAATGTTACAGTGAGGTGTGCATTGGTATCCTTGGGAGTGTAGAAATGGGGAGAGGGTGGGAAAAATTTTTAAGGGTGTGGAGGGATAGGATAAGAGAGGATGGCCTTAAACTGAAGGAGGGCAGGGAGAGATGGGAGATTGGGCAGGAATTGTTCCCTGGCAGGGTGGGCAGGCCCTGGCACAGGGTGCCCAAAGCAGCTGTGGCTGCCCCTGGATCCCTGGCAGTGCCCAAGGCCAGGTTGGACATTGGAGCTTGGAGCAGCCTGGGATAGTGGAAGGTGTCCCTGCCATGGCAGGGGGTGGAAAAAAATAATCTTTGATCCCTTCCAACCTAAACCATTCCATGATTCCATAATCTGAGCACATCAAAGCACCTTTTATGTGGTGTGGCTTTACTGGTGTCCAGTGCTTCAATATCTGATAATGTCTCATTTCTGCTTGTAAAGTTATAAACAAGTGATGCTAATTCCAGCCCAGTTCTGTTCCGTTCCCTTTGGAAATGAGCAGTTCTTCCTTAGGAATTATTCTAGGTCAGGTGATTTAGTTAGATATCAGCATAAAAATTTCCACAGAGGAGGCTGCTCTGTGCACTGGTGGTGTCACCATTCCTGGAATTGCTCAGAAATTGTGTGGATGTGGCACTTGGGGACATGGTTTAGTAGTGACCATGGTGGTGCTGCGTGGGCCTGATATTTCTGGGTCTGAGAGATTTTAGCCTGCTAGCAGCTGCTAACTTTTTCCCAAGTAAAAATTTCTCAGACCCAGAAATATCAGGCCCACAAGTGCTGGTCGCAGTCAGTGACCTTAAAACTCCTTCCAAACCTGAACAGTTCTGTGGTTCTTCATTCTCACTGAAGCTGCTGCTTAATTTCAGTCTCTTTTTTTACTCTTCCTCTTCAGCCAACACGAGACTGTGATCCCCAACGAGCTGCCCCTGATCCAGGAGGTGACCACCACGCTGAGGGAATGGTCCATCATCTGGAGACAGCTCTATGTGGTGAGGACAGCTCAGGAAAACCTTCACACTGGGAGAGTTCTGTGGGAAAAGTGGTGCTGGGAAAGGGATAGGGAGAAATAGGAAGGAAGTGCTATTTATGAAGGAACTCTGTATGAATTTCTCCTTCTGTTGTTGTTTCTAAAGGCTGCTTTCAGTGCTGAACATCCATGTAGCATCATCTCTGTTAAAGCACAGATCTGAATAGTTTTTTTGTGCTTATAAAAGCACAAATCTCTTGCCTGTTTTCTCAAATCTCCTTATTTTCTTGCGCAGGTTTTTTTAGAGTGTTACCTCGATCTGGCAATTATATGTTGATCAGTTACAATCCCTTTTTTGTGTAGATTTTATCATAGAAAATGTTTGATTTTTAAGGTGTATACAGATTTGGAATAATTCAACATGTAATTTATTAAAGAAATTAAAGAAATGGTTTTCAGGCTATTTCTTAAGGCTGTCGGTCTCTGTTATGAAATACCTGAGTATTTAATGTTGAATTTGTGGGTGTAAACTGAAAGCTTTGTAAAATTATCAGTGTAGGCCTTTAACCTCTCAGTATTCCTTTACATGAAGTTGATTGTCCCCAAATTTTGACACCTTAACTTGCATACTTGTTTCTTTTGATACGCTGAGGTTTTGACCACAGAAGAATACATTCGTAGAAATTTGTAGTGATAATTATTGATACAACAGTTATTGATAGTCTCTCAGATGGGAAGATACAAAAGCAGAGGTAAAAATGCACATGAATAGGATCAAAAGCTCAAAGTTACATTTAAATAAGTGCAGTTCAGATAAAAAGTAAATTTAAATAAGTTCAGTAAAGCAAGGCCTGCTGTGGGATTTAAGGTACCTGGCCCACACTTGTGATGCTTTCATTGTGCAAGGTCACTGTAACAAGATAATGGGAACACAAAATTCCTTTATTTAAAGCAGGGTTTAATGCAGTCTCTGTTTCCCATAAATATGTTTGAAATCTTGTATCATAAAAGTGCAAGCTGTGTAATGAAGACACCGAGTGGTAATGAAGGCGTTTGTGCTGACTAATGTGGCTTTTAATCACACCCATGAAAATAAAGATTAGGAGTAAGAGTGTAATGGAAATGATGTAGGGTGGCAATCTAGAAGATGAAGGATAATATCTCCTATGAAAAGAAACAGATAATGTATTAAAGAGAGAGCTTTAAAGAGTTGGAGTAGCAGGGAGTTTGTGTGGTGAGGAGCAGACAGGCAGAGAAATAAAGGAGGAGGAACAGAATCTCATGAGGGCACTGGGAACAGCTTTGCCCTTGGCTCTGCTGCTGGGCAATCCCAGAAAGGTTTGGAATGGGGGGGACCTTAAATCCCAACCCCAGCCCATGGGCAGGGACAAATTTCACTATCCCAGGCTGTGCCAAGCCCCATCCCCATTTCCCACCTTGGAAATGTCCAAGGCCAGGCTGGACAGGTCTTGGAGCACCCTGGGGTAGTGGAAGGTGTCCCTGCCCATGGGCTGGGGTTGGGATTTAAGGTCCCCCCCATTCCAAACCTTTCTGGGATTGCCCAGCAGCAGAGCCAAGGGCAAAGCTGTTCCCAGTGCCCTCATGAGATTCTGTTCCTCCTCCTTTATTTCTGCTCCTTCCCTGCTCCTCAGCACACAAACTCTGTGCTATTCCAAGTCCTTAAAGCTCTCTCTTTAATGCATTTTCTGTTTCTTTCCATAGAAGATATCATACATACAGTTAAACAATACTTGAGTGCTTTGCTAATAATTTTGGAAGGTTTGGTTTACTGGAGGTAACTGGTTTCAGACTGGGCAGTCTGCAGACTTAAGGGATATTCCATGCTGTCCCTATCTTGAATATCAAACCCCATTAAATGGCCACATTTATGCCTTGATTCAGTTTGTAGTTTGTGTTTGAATCTTGAATGGATGTTGAGTTTTTGTTTGCAGAGAGCAGGGGATGTGCAATGGTTCCCATCTCTCTGGTTTATGATTGCCTGCAGCCTCGAAAATCAGGAACCTCTTCACCATTTGGATTTGTCTGTATTTAGCTCCCAGCCATATGTGCCTGGTGTGTCTTTCTCTGCTACATTAAAGAGCTTTTAATAATGGGTATTTTCTCCCTGTGAAGGTTCTCCCACTATAATCAAGCCAGCTTTTGGATAATCTGAACAGACTGAAGTCTTTAAGTTTCACAGTTAGATATCCTTTTCCCAGAGTCTTGGAGTCATTATGTTCTTTTTCTGCATCTTCTGCAGTTTCTCCTTGTTTGTTTTTTTTTTAAGTGGAGAAATTTATTGTAATTAATTAATTATTCCTAGCATAGCTGAGGGTTGCCAAGGAAAGTTTGTGTATGCTGAGGGCAGTATTTAATATCCACAGTTCCAGGCTTTATAAACAACTGAGGTATTTAACTTCCTAACAGGTTTAGGTCTTTCCTGGTGTTTCACTGTCCTTTAAAAGTTACCTGTGGACTTGCATGGTACTCCAATAAGGATTTTCAAGTGTTATTGTGAAGGTTTAACCAGAGAGAGAAAAGATTCTCCCATCTGTTTCAGGATTTGGCCTTCTTGCTGTTCAAATGCAGCATTTTCAGTCCTGTTCTGCTCAGTGCAGAGGGTCACTGTACAAAGCTATCCTGAGAATCAATAAAAGGGCATTTTCCCCTTGAATGCCTGAAACCAGCGTGACCCAGGTTTTAAGATAACATAAACCCAAACTTTTACACTGATTTAGCTCCTTAAAGCTGAGTGCAGCACTCTGAATATTCTGTGCTGTGGGAAGTTAGGCTCCTGTTTCAGAGCTGCTGTAGACTTACCCTTTGAATTCCTATTTATAATTACAATTTATCCTGTGTATTCCCAAGCCTTCAAACCTGATTTCTCCCCCATTTTCCCCCACCCCAACAACAGCAGGACAACAGGGAAATGTTCCGCAGCGTCCGGCACATGATTTACGACCTGATCGAGTGGAGATCCCAGATCCTCTCCGGGACCCTGCCCCAAGACGAGCTCAAGGAGCTGAAAAAGAAAGTGACTGCCAAAATTGACTATGGCAACAGGTTTGTGAACAGAATTTTCCATGTTTTTCTGCCTGAAACCAGATCACCCTGTGTAAGACACATCAGCTGTCAGGGAATTCGTGGGGGATCCTTTTGTTCCCCTGTAGTTGTAGATGAAATATTTGTAAATTCACTCTTCTGCTACAGCAAGATAAAGACTGAAGTTGAGGCAGCATCTTTAAAGTATAATATGTAAGGTGGAATCCATCTCTCTCTCTTGATGGTATCATCAATTTGATCGTGGTGTGAAGCTGTAATTTTTTAAGGCTAATTCAAAAGTGCAAGTATTGCCTGCCTTGAAAATAGAATTTTCAACTCCTCTTGCGTCTGTGGCACAAACAGTTGTCACCCTCTGAGCACCACCAGCTGCCTGTGCCCTCGAGTCACTCAACTGTAATGTGATGTTGAAGAATTTGGCTCAGAAGCACCATTTAGCTCTTGGTTCCTCTCCTTCCACAGGATCCAGCTGGGTAGCACAAGATGAACAGGGAGATTTCATAAAAAGAAAGGAGATATTTAGCACAAGAAAGTGGAATTTGAGAAGGAGATATTGACCCTAAAAGCAGTGCGGGTTGCATGTGTTGAATATTTTAGGGATTCAGATGTATTTTCTCCCCAGATGGTTGGCTGGGTTTAAAGACAAATTTTGTAAATACAAGTTTTGGTTTATAATCTGTCTGTACAATTATGATTTTGCATTTTGATCAAAAATGAGAAATCAAATCTCACTTTTCATCATTTGAATACTGAGAGACAATGTTGTTGTTCTCCCTTCAGTCCTGCCTATTTTGTGGGGTTCTGTTGTCCTCCACACCTGGGGAGTGAAAAAGTTTGCACCAACCCAGTCCTTAAATGCTTTGTGATGCCAATATCTTACAGTATTTCAGCTATTTGTATTTAATTCCTTCAGAACTGCCCAATTTGCAGTATTTCTGCTGGTGTACTTTATCAGCAAAAACTGTGATTAATAAAAAAGAAATTAAAAAAATAATCAGTTACTGCATTCAGTCAGTAATTATCATTTGTAATCTGAGATATGGACAGTGGTACCTCAGCAGACAATTAACCAGATGTTGGGATTATTTGTTTGGCTACTGGATTTTCACCATCTGCCCAAGGGCTTGGTAAAAGTTGCTCTGAATAACCTCCAGATGCTCAGCCTTCAAATCCAGTGGAACATCTTGTGCTGTGGTTTGTATTTGTAATGTTCTGATGGGCTAATTAAGTGATCAGAATGTTCTCTGGGGAGTGCAGGAGGGAGGTGAATGTGAACTGCTAAGTAAATCCTCCCCACTGAAAGATAACATATGTTCCTAATAAAACCCTACAGTCACTTGTGCCTAAAAGGAGCACGAATGGGGATTTTAGGATCCAGACAGAATGAATTCATTATCTGCTTTGTAAATACTGGGTGATCTTTGAGGTCCCAACCCAAATAATTCTCAATGTTTTCTGTCCTAATCATATCCTAACTTTTCCTGGCTGGTGAAACACTGATTTGGAAATAAGGGTTTTTTTGCCTTCTATAAATACAGATAGAAGTTTTGCAGCATATTGTCAGAATAACTGAGGAAGCAAAAATGGCTTTAGGAATCTGTATTTTTAATATCTTTCTGAAATTGGGTCAGGTAATTTTGTTGTGAAAACGTTG
Source organism: Illadopsis cleaveri (assembly GCA_013399915.1). NCBI lineage: Eukaryota > Metazoa > Chordata > Aves > Passeriformes > Timaliidae > Illadopsis > Illadopsis cleaveri. The sequence continues at coordinate 32,608 of VXBB01005089.1, read as the reverse complement.
CTTTTTTTTATTCGGTTGCAAATATCTGTAACTGGGACACTTAGGAAAAAAAAAATCAGATTTTTTTTCCCAAGCATCATTTGCAAGTTAAAAGCTAAAACAAAGGAATTGAATCAAAGGAGGGTTTGCTTCGACTCCTTTGACAGCCTGTGCAAACATTGGTGTGTTGTAGTCTGGGTTATGAGACTTCCCCTGAATTTCTGAGCTTTTCCCCTGGCCCAGGCAGTTTCTCCCATGGAAGGATTCTGACAATTCCAGTGCTCTGTGGGTGTTTCTCCTGCTGTGGCTGCTGTCCAGGGAGCAGTAGGAGGGAGGAAAAAAATCAACTTTGGCTGCTTTTCTATTTGGTTTCAGTGATGAAACCATTTTTTCACCAGAAAATTCATCTGGGAGTGTGATGTTCTGGGGGTGCTGGAGGGGTTTGTGGTGGCTGGGTCCAGCTCCAGAGCAGAGCTTAAAAATCTGCTGCCTTCAGTCTGCAGCTTGAGGGATCTTTGTCTGCCTTACGATTAATGCAGTGCAGTTAATTGGAGGGGTTTGGTGTTGACCCCACTCAAGGGTTTAACACTTCCAGGAGTGGGAGGGTTGAGGAGGAATCCTCCAAGTCCATGGAAATGTCTGGGTGTGCCACAGCTCCTGCTTCCAAGTCCTGGCAGGTTCTGCCCAGAGGAAATTTACTTTCAGATAAATCTTGAACCCCCTGTGTGACTTACCAGACACAGCAAATTTGGTTTAAGCTCATTGATCAAACATATTTCAACTCTAAAGTTAGAGCAGCTCCACTGGGAGAGCTGAGCACGGAGTGAGGAGGAAATAGGGACACATTTATTGGGATGAAGATGACAAGGACAGCCCTAGTGAAGGGACCTGATTTTTTAACCCTTGGTACTGCTGCCAGCACTGTGGAAAAATGTGAAAGGTTTTTCCTGAGGCTGGATTGGATTATGGCAGAAAGTTTCCTCTCTGCAGAAGGTAATTACGGATGTTAACACTCTGCTGACAGAGATCTGGCTTCTGCTTTAAAAAAAAGGAAACAACTTCTGCCTCATCTTGTGGGGTGTGGGTAAAACATGAACTTGCAGTTGGAGGAGAAGGTGGAGTGGGAGACATGAGCCGTGTGTGGTGGGACTTGGTTGTTCAGACTGTTGGATAAATCAGAGGAGGAGACCAAGTCTCTGGCAAATTGATTTGTTTAAGAAATTGCTTCCCCAGCTGTTGTGCTGTTTCATTTCCATCAGCTCTCCCTGTGCTGTGGAAATGAATGACTTGGATCTCCAGGCTTGGTGACATGTTAAATTGCATTGTCATGTCTCAAATCATTTCTTTTCCATCCCGTGTCAGGTGTGCAGGTTGAACACTTGGCAGGTGTTTTTTGGGCACTCCTTTGAGCGCTGTTAATCCACAAACATTTTTTCTTCTGTCTTGTTTAGAATTCTGGATTTAGATCTGGTGGTTAGAGATGAAGATGGCAACATTTTGGACCCAGAGCAGACCAGCACCATCAGCCTTTTCAGAGCACATGAAATTGCTTCCAAGCAAGTGGAAGAGAGGCTGCAGGAGGAAAAAGTAAGAGACTCTGTGGCTTTTCCTGTGAAACACAAGACTGTAAACTCATTGGATGACTATTGTTTTTAGCATTGGTAATGAGGGATTTGATGTGTTTATGAAGAATCAGGCTTAAACATTTTGTAAGAATTTTTATGTCTTAGGCTGGTTTTGTTTTTTTTCCATCCTTTAAAGGGTTTAGTGGAATTTATGGTTCAGACCTGTTTGGATAAATCAGCTGCATTTGTAGGTTAATATCAGAGATGTGCATGTGAGAGGTTTGTAAGTTAGGTTGTCTTCAGAGTTTCTGTTTGAGAATCACAAAGAATAAAATCCTCATTCTTGTGTGGTTTCTTTGTGCCAATCCTAAAAACTTGTTGTTGAAATAAAAGGGGAAACTTAAAGCCCTTCTCAGTCTTGAATTGTCAGCACCTCTGCAGTTCAAAATCCTTATTTTTAAACAGAACTTTTTTGTTTCTTTTTCTATTGTGTGTTCCTGGATTTTTTTCAGGTATATTTGAGGCTCTATTTTTTTCTCCGTTTGTCTCTCCTTAATAAGTGAAGACATTTTTCTCTCCTTTTACTTTTTTAACGTTTTCCTTATGGTGTGGCACTTCAAGACAGATCCAGGAAATACTGTCTGTCATAAAACTTAACAGAAAAAAAGATCACAGGAGCAGACACTGAATGGAACCTTCCTCCTTTCTGGAAGTCAGGAAAGTTTTATAGCAGTTGGATGTCTGTTAGGCTAAGTTCAACTTTATTTTGTTCTTGAATTGCAGTCTCAGAAGCAGAATATTGACATCAACAGACAAGCCAAGTTTGCTGCCACTCCTTCGTTTGCTTTATTTGTAAATTTAAAGAACGTGGTGTGTAAAATAGGAGAAGATGCTGAAGTGCTGATGTCCCTGTATGACCCACTGGAATCCAAATTCATCAGGTTGGTGCCATTTTTGTCTGTGCTTTCTCAGGGATGGTAGGGAGGGAGTTTTGGGGCTTAGCAAAGTCAAATTGCTATGAAAGGCACGGGCAGGTCCCTTCACTTGGGGCACGTTTCAGGGTCATGCTGTGCTTGTGGTTCCCTGGGAGCAGATGGAAATTCAGAGGTGAACACACCTGTGAGGGCTGTGCCCTTGCTGAGCTGCAGAATTCCCACACTGGGTTGCTGAGAAGCTGCTTTCCTTATAAAAATTGTGTGCAGTAAGGGAAATGCCAGCTCTGCTCAACATTTGTTTCCGTAGGATAAGGAAATTGGGTTGAAGAGACTCCTGTAAATTCTGAAGTTGATTTTATCTGCTTATGTTAAAGGGCATTCAGTGATAGGATGTGGGGGAATGGCTTTAAGCTGGAAGAGGGTAGATTTAGGTGGGATATTAGGAAGAAATCCTTTTCTGGGAGGGTGGTGAGGCACTGGCATGGGTTTCCCAGAGGGTTTCTGGACTCCCAATCCCTGGCAGTGCCCAAGGCTAGGTTGGACACTGGGGCTTGGAGCAGCCTGGGACAGTGGAAGATGTCCCTGCCCATGGCAGGGGTGACACTGGATAATCTTTATGATCCCTTCCAGCCCAAAGCATTCTGTGGTTCTGTTGCACTTTGCTTTGGTCTCCAAAGTCTCCAAAATACTGTTCTTTTCAGTGAGAACTACCTGGTGAGGTGGTCGAGCTGTGGCCTCCCCAAGGACATTGACAGACTGCACAACCTGCGGGCCGTGTTCACTGTGAGTGCCCTGGGATTGAGCTGGGTGTGAGCAGCCTCTGCAGGGGAGAAACAGCTGGAGAGGGACTGGGGACAAGGGATGCAGGGACAGGACACAGGGAATGGCTCCCACTGCCAGAGGGCAGGGCTGGATGGGATATTGGGAAGGAATTGTGCCTTCTGAAGGTGGGGAGGCCCTGGCACAGGGTGCCCAGAGCAGCTGTGGCTGCCCCTGGATCCCTGACAGTGCCCAAGGGCAGGTTGGACACTGGGGCTTGGAGCAGCCTGGGATAGTGGAAGCTGTCCCTGCTCATTGCTGGGGCTGGAGAAAGATGATTTTTAAGGTCCCTTCCAACCCAAAACCATTCCATGATTCTGTGCTGCTGAAGCCTTACACGAGACATTTCTCCTAAGTGGCTGCTAAATATTCTCAACACCTGGGAAAAACCAGAGTGAATTTTTGAACTTTTAACTTACTAGAAATAGGCTGGCCTCCTAAGGAATTAATTGACACAGAACTCCAATAAGATGTTTAAATATTGTTACAAAAGCTGTTCTGCTCTGAGAGCACATCTTGTTAGAGGCTTGCACAGCAAAGGCAAATTCTGAGCAGCAAACGTTCTGCCTTCTGAAATGGAACTTGAAATTCAGCTATTAGAAAGCAACTTGATATTATTACTGTTTGTAGGACCTGGGCAGCAAGGACCTGAAGAGAGAGAAGATCAGTTTTGTGTGTCAGATCGTGCGTGTGGGCAGGATGGAGCTGCGGGACAACAACACGAGGAAGCTGACGTCAGGGCTGCGCAGACCCTTTGGGGTGGCAGGTACCCCTGGGGTGGATCTCTCCATCTCCTGTTCAGTTCTTCCATGGAAATTGGATGGTGGAACTGCTTGGTGGGGGGTGTTGTATAAACTCAGAATTGTTCCAAATCTCATCAGCCTGGTTGCTGAATCCAGTACTTTTCAGGGTTTATGTTAGCTGAGATGCCAAAGCTCATTTGCACCGTGTTATTCCACAGACAACTCTGAAATTCCGCAGCTGAAAATTCCACCCCTTTCCTGAGTCACTGTGGCTTCAGTTCCCCAGGGGGTTCTCTCTTCCCACGTTGCTCAGTTCATTCAGTGCCCTTGGTTTGTCTTTGCAGTGATGGATGTTACTGACATCATTAACGGGAAGGTTGATGATGAGGACAAGCAGCACTTCATCCCATTCCAGCCGTAAGTAGGGAGAGCAGTTGCAAGAACAAGCAGGAGTGAAAAAAACATTTCCAAACCGAAATTAAAAAATCTTAACTGATTAAAAAAAAGCGCTAATTTTTAAAGTTATTTATTTCCATGCGGTATTTTCTCCTGAGTAATATTGCTAATATATCTTCCCTGATAATTTGCCATTAGCTGCAACAGTGATATCCCCAGAAACTTGGGGGGTTTTTTGAGTTTAAAGCATGCATTCCCAGTTCTGCAGCCTTGTTTTCTTTTTGTTTAAAGATGTCAGAATGTGGGGGAGAATGTGTAAGAGATGAAATGCTTAAAATAAGTTCATTGCTGGTTTATCTCTGCCTGAGATCAATAGAGATCATGTTCCATCCATGGATCCTAAGTTTTTACTTTCATGATGTGAGGAAAGGTAGAAGGGATAAGGCAAATAAATTTACATGAAGTATGGATGCTTAGGTTTCCCGTTGTGGGAAATGCTGGACTGCCATCTGTTCCAAAAGGCAAACACAGTTATGGGAGCTAAATTTCTTAATTTATACACTAATGGATATTCAGATGGGCTTCTAATAATATTTTAAAAATAAAAAGCTTGACATAATAAAATCTTAAATTAACTTTGTTTTGAGAAATAGGCATAATTCAGGAAGCCCTTGTGGTTTGAAGGTGTAGGGCTGCACACTGCAGGGTGTGCAGGCCTTGCAGGGATAGGGGCTGTTAATGACAAAATCAAAGTACAATTCCATTTTTGAAGGAAAATGGGGTTTGGGGAAGAGAAGCATACGTTTCATGTGTGGTAAACAACAGTAAAGTTGTTTTTTAGCCATTATACAATGAAAATGAACCTTTCAAAGGGGGTGCTAATGGAACATCCAGTTTTCTGCTCCATTAGCACTGATTCATTTTTCCTGTTACATATACACAGAGCCTTAAAAAATGCACAATGTGATTTTTCTTTTTCCCCTGTAATAAATGAAAACATTCTCCTGAAAAAGTCTATCCCAAAGGATATGAATAAGGTGGAAACAAACACAGGGTGAACGCTGGTGTTATCTCCAATGTAGACTTGGGCTGTGTATATGAGGCACGTTTTTTTTCTCCTCATCCCATGCTTTGTTTCTGTTGTACCACATGCAATTCTGTTTTCATATCTTTGTTTGTATTCATTCACTGGCCACCAGCACAATGGCTGTCAAAAGCACTTGGCAAGATTTACTTCAGTGCCACCTAATGCTGCTGTTTATTTATCGTCCCCATCTTCTCATTTATTCACTGAGTTTGGGTTGTCTGCTCTTCTCCTCCTTTTCCCTGTGAGATTGATGAGAGCTTCTCCTTCAGACACTCCACCTGTGGAATGACAGAGGTGACCCTGGAGGTGTTGCAGGGCCAGTCTGCTTGAAATTTTATCTATATTTCAATATTGATATCAAAGAGAATTGCCTTGTGTGGGTTTTCACTGCTTAACTGAGGACTCTCAGGTGGGAGACCTCCCCCTGCTCCCTGAGGGAGCAGAGCCCTCACAGCTGTGCTGGACTCTCTGTGGTAGATCAGCGTTCTTCTGATTAATGATCTCCCTCTGTCTTTCTTGTTACCTTTCCTGTCCTTTGTCCTGCGTTGACTAATAAATACTCTTTGTCACAACTGTGATACGATCTTTTGTGTTCCCTCGTCACTGTGACTTCTGGTTTTCTGTGCCCCTTTGTCTCCTGGTGTTGGTCGTCATGTGCATCCTCCAGGCTAGCGTTGGATGACGCCATTCGACACAAGCAGCTGAACATATCATCCCGTTTTTCACCCAGGGTGGCAGGGGAGAATGATTTCCTGCAGACTGTAATAAACAAAGTGATTGCTGCTAAAGAAGTCAACCACAAGGGGCAGGGTAGGTACCGCTCTCCCTGTGTGCCTCGGTTTGTTTTGTGCCATGCTGGGTTTGATTTTGGGATCAAGGAGTTGGTTGTGTGGTTTGTTCCTCCCTTCCCCACTGTCGGGTTATTCCTTTTTCTGACCCAGAGATGGGGCAACTGAGAGGTGTTTTAGAAACTTTATTTCATTTTCAGTCTCATGTGAAGGGTGAGACAATACAGATGTTACAATTCACGCCATCACAATCAGAAACTATTTCCTAATTACAATTACTGTAATTACATTATAAGAGTTTTTTTGCCTATCAGCTTTGCCACACAATGCTGCTAATACCTTAAAGCCAATAATCTAAAATTACCTCGTGTGGGTCCTACTACAGTACATCTTTCACAGTTTTATTTCTCCAAAGTATCTAATCCATTTGCAAAGCCATTATTTGAAACTTGTTTCTGGTTCCATATCTCTCTTGACAATGTCTGTCCTATTCCATGGCATTTCTAAGTCAGCATTTTTAATCTCAGAATTTACATAGCGATGCACAAGATTATGTGAGTCGTCTGTCAGGCTTTGAGAATTCTCTACAAATCCATTTCCCACACCTCCTCACCCCTCAGGGTTTAGCTTGCTCTTCCCCATAATTTTTCCCCTGCCTAGTGTGGACTCTGCATGTTGTAGCATTGTTCAGCTCTTGGATGTGTTTTTATTTCTGCTGGGGAGGGTCCAGGGGAGGCCACAAAGATGAGCACACAGGGTCTGAACATCTCTCTGATGAGCAGAGACTGAGGGAGCTGGGCCTGGTTACTCTGGGGAGGACGAGACTGAGAGGGAATCTCATTATTCCATATAAAGACATCCAGAGGGTGTCCCAGGATGGGGCCAGACTGTTTTCAGTGGTTCCCCAGGACAGGATGAGGAGCAGTGGCCATAAACTAAAACAGAACAAGTTCTACCTCACCATGAGGAAGAACTTCTTGCCATGAAGGGTGACAGAGCTCTGGAACAGCTGCCCAGTGGAGTTTCCCTTTCTGCAGACATTCCCAACCCACCTGAACACATTCCTGTGTCCCCTGTCCCCCCTGACAGGACTGGATGATCTCCAGAGGTCCCTTCCAACCCCACCTATTCCATCACTGTGATGCTCTGCTGGAGGTGATGACTTAAGGACTCACCTCCTGTGCCCTTGAGCTGTGGATTTTTGCCTCTCCATGCTGAAGGAAGAGATATTCCTTTCCTTCTCTTCCTTCCCCTTGTTTTTCCACTCTGCAGCTGCACTTGGAACATTTTGCTCCTTCAGCTCCTCCTGAACTCACAGGAGGTGAGGAGGGAGCTAGAGCCAGGCAACCCCTCTGAAACCTTCCCTGGTACCTTCTCTAGGGCACTGCTCTGGGTTGATTTATTTTTGTGAGATCTCATGATCGTGCTGTGTCTGTGCCCAGTTATTCCTCTGCTGACTTCATTTTTTTCTAGGAATTCAGGATTAATGTGGAGTTATGCTGATTAATACAGAGTTTCCACCAAACACTCTGTGAATATCTGTATCGCTCCAGAGCTGAGCAAACCCCAGGAAAACTACACACGTTTGCACTAACGAATAGCAAACAAAATTTTACATAAACCTTATTTTTTAGATTCTCCTTTAGCTAACTAATGAGGAAAAGTTTTACCTGTTTCCCCTCCTTGTTTTCACCTGTGGCCAGTGTGTGTCCCATAGGAGGAAACATTTCAGTGTCTTTGATTCATTCCAGATTTTTCCCTAAAAAAGAATGCCCAAGCAAACAGAAAAAGGATTAAGGGTTGTTCCTTAGCCAGTCAGTGCAGGTACAGTTGCATGTCAGTGAAATAGCAGCTGTCAGAACCATCTCTGGCAACAAATCAGCCCAGAAATTCTTACAGAGATGTCATGGAAGAGACAAGCTGCCAAGTGTACACAGAATGAATGTGCAGTTAATTCTCTAACAGGGTAACCCACAATTTATTTCGTGGATGAATATTTTTGGGTGTTTTTTGTAGCTTTTAATTTTAGGATTTTCTTCTGCAAATTGCTGCAGTGATTACTTTGTGCTTAAACTTGATTGCCAGCCACTTCACCAAGTGGAGGGCTTCTTTGAGTTGGGTTGCTTTTTGATTTTTTTTTTTTTCCCACTTTGGCATCTTTCTTTTTCCTGTAACAAATGTGCCTGATGTTAGTTGGCAAGCAGCAGCTTTTTAGTGGCTTCTTCTGCTGCTGAGCAGAAAAATATCAGCTGTGTGAAGCTGATGCTGTAGATTCGTGTGCTCAGAGCAGTAAAAACAACTTTTAGGGGTGGTGATCAATCAGTTTGGGGTATGATCTGCTGGTATTGCTTGCTTGGAATCCTTGGGTTTTTCCATGCAAATCATCCTTGCTCCTTCTCTTTTTTTCCCCATGGAAGATAAACATCTCATTACAAAGAACATGGAACATAATCAGAAATAATTCTGTGTGCTGTACTCGTATTTTTGTGTGAAATGATGAGATCCTTTGAGTGCTTTAAAATATTTTTATTTTTTTTAGTAAAGGAGGATCAGTTATCTTAACACATGTTAATTATTTTAATCTTCTTACATTTTTCAATTTGTAAAAAGAAATCTGTAGTATCTAAAAATAAATCCCAGCACTTTCATGATTGTGATTTTTTTACACAACAGGTCTGTGGGTGACTTTGAAACTTCTTCCAGGAGATATCCATCAGATTAGGAAAGAGTTTCCACACTTAGTGGACAGGTCGACAGCAGTGGCTCGGAAAATGGGCTTTCCTGAGATTATCATGCCTGGTAAGGCACTTAATTAATGCTGCTTTGTTATATTTTAACCTGCTTTAAATGGCTGTGTGTATGGAATGTTTTGGAGGAACTAACAATTGCAGCAGATGAATTTAAGGTATGTATGGTATGCATTTAAAAAAAAAAATCATCAAAATATATTGTCTCATTGAAAATAAATGTAAAATACTTAGGCCATACATGCATCAATAAATAAAGCTCTCACCCCCATCAAGACGACAGGAAATCCCAGTGAGGGTGGAAATTCTCTTTTTTTTTCCCCAGTTAAAAGAATGTACACGAAGTACACACTTTGTATTATCCCCATAGCAAGGGCATATGTAAAACTTCCCTTCTGTGCTGAATCCAAAGCAGATTTTTGAGGCACAGGCTTGGTTTAGAGATAGCAGCTCTTGTAGGGTTTGTGCCAGATTTGGATAATGCATTTGAAAGAGAGCCACATCATCTTTTCTTAAATACATCTATTCTGTGCATGTTCAGTTCAGGTGTTTACAAAGAAAAAACTCAAACCAAAACCCATAAAAACCAACCCAAAAACGTGGTGTTTCTCAAAATAAAAACTGCCATGAGCAAGAGCAGAACCTGCAGTGTCCTTTGCAGATTGATGGGCTCTGGAGGATCCATGAGATGTTTCTAGAGGCCATCCCAGTTCCAGATGTCCCTGTGGCTGCTGACAGATGTCTGTCAGATGTTTTACAGTCTCTTCTCCAAGTGTGAGTGCCTCAGCACCTTGTTTGCATCCTGTGTTGGATGATAAAATTTTTGGAAATCCCTTGTTTTCCCAGCTCATTTTCAAAATTTCAGTTAAATTGGGGTGGAACTGAGGAGCACTTTAAGACATAAATCTAAATTCAACCTTCCCCTGCAAGCCCCAAGCCAGCAAAACCATCAAACCTCTTCCTGCTGTAACAAATTAGAGACCTCTTGTAGGCTGTTAAAATATTTTAAATTGCAAAATACCTTTGTGTGGGATAAATGACTGTGTTGAAACATTTCCTTTCAAGTGAATACTGAAAGCAGTTGTGTAAAAATAAAATAAATGGAAATGTGGTGTTTTAAATGTTTTGCCATTGTTTCTGTGTGTCATTGGCTTCACAAATCCTTGGGTTTGCTGTGAGAATTGTGGGTTATTTTGTGCTTTGCTTTCCCCTTGTAGGAGATGTTCGTAATGACATCTACGTCACCTTGGTTCAGGGAGATTTTGACAAAGGCAGTAAAACCACAGCAAAGAATGTGGAAGTCACAGTGTCTGTTTATGATGAAGATGGCAAAAGATTAGAGGTATTAAAGTATTTAATGTCTGGGGGCTTTTTGATTTTGATATGTATCATGTTAAGCCTTTTCAACAGCTGTATTTGTCAGCTCAAGGTCCCAGTTTTTATTTCCAACCAAACTTTGGTCACCATTTAATACATCTTACCTTTTCAATGCATGCATTTTGATATCACTTTCATGAGGAGCATTCTCTCTCATTTTGACCTACTTCACTGATTTGTTTTTTATTTCTTTGACTGAAAAAGTGGAGTTTAAGTGATATCAACGTTCCCCCTTTTGTTTGCTTTTGCAGAGTGTTATTTTTCCTGGTGCTGGTGATGAAGCCATCTCAGAGTACAAGTCAGTGATCTATTACCAAGTAAAGCAACCTCGCTGGTTTGAGACTGTGAAGGTATTTAAACTGTTAAAATTACTTCTCTGGGTGTTGATGTGCCATTAATACAGCTTTCAGTGGGAAACAAAACTGGGGAAATCCAGGGCCTGTGTTCAGCAGGGCAAGGAATAGCTTAGCCAAGAAAGGCTTTGACTTTCATTGCATATTGAATTTTATTTCAGCCATTGCTCAGGATGACTGTTGGGGGGAAACTCCAGCATCTCTTCAGGAATGGTCTGCTCTATTTCCATGAAGCTGACCTAGAGGAGACAGGATATTAAAACTAAAACATTTACCATAGTGTTGGACTCATCACTGTTCGGGGAGCTGCTTGTGCTTTAAGCCTGCTCGTTTTGCTGGGGTAATAACCTCTCCACTGCCAAGTTTGGAGATTGCAGAGGAGGCTGATTCTGGAATCCATGCAGTCTGTCTGTGAGCAGGGGCTGTGTGCTCACAAGGGCCTTGGAGCTGCTCCCCACACCAGAATTTTCCCTCCAAAGGTGCCCTTTTTGTGTCCATAGACAGAAAAAGGCTGTTGGAGAATGGCAGAGGATGAATGTGCTGCTGGGATTGTTACTCCTTCATCATTGGCAGTGTCAGAGCACTGCTGGGAGATGTCTGAATGGGGTTGGGGAGGCTGAAGGTGCTGCCCTGACCATTTCCTTCCCCTCCCCTCGTGTTGGACTCATCACTGTTTGGGGACCTGGTTGTGCTTTAAGCCTGCTCATTTTGCTGGGGTAATTACCTTTCCCCTGCCAAGTTTGGAGGTTGATGGTCGCTTTCTGGAATCCATTCAGTCTCTGCAGCAGTAGGAGCATGTTGGAACCCTGAGCAATGAGAATTTCAGACTTTCTGTGCTGTCAGGCACTCACCCCCAAGCAAACATTGCATTTCACCCAAGGCCATGAAAAAGGCTTCCAAGATTGACTGAGAGCACTGGGATTATGGGTGTGTGGTTTGAATAGAAGTGTGTGATATCACAGGGTGGAAAACTTAGAGTTTAAGGTTTTAGAATATAGTAATATATATAAAGCAAGATGGAGGATTTAGGCTAAGTTCTTCTTTTTCACCTTCTTCTTCATGGGTCTGGGTGGTGTTTTGTAATTGGGTAGAAAAATCCACATTGTGGGCCATGGGTGGTTGGTTATTGGGTTAAAAGTAAAAATAATCTAGGTATCATTTCATAACTGGACAGTTTGTGCTCAAAAGGCCTTGTAGAGAGATAGAGACGGAGCCATTTTTCACTTTGTTAGCTAGAACTCACAACCTGTGAGACTGTAACATAGGTAAGAATTAATAAACATCTGAGTCTGAACATGAAATATGGTCTGGTGCATTTAATCCCGACTCTAACAGAAAAGAAGATAAAAGGCTGCAGGAGCAGTGGCTGTGTGCTCACAAGGGCCTTGGAGATGCTCCTCACACCAGAATTTTCCCTCCAAAGGTGCCCTTGTTGTGCCCTTGGACAGAAAGGGGCTGCTGAGGATGGATGTGCCACTGGGGGTGTCACTCAGTGATCATTTGGAAGTGCTGGGAGATGTCTGGGTGGGGTTGGGGAGGCTGAAGGTGCTGCCATGACCTTTTCCTTCCTCTCCCCTGGTGCCAGGTCGCGATCCCCATCGAGGATGTGAACCGCAGCCACCTGAGGTTCACCTTCCGCCACCGCTCCTCCCAGGACTGTGAGTAACTCAGGGTCTGGGTTTGGGAAGACAGGTGTCTGCCAGGGGAAAGCCAGAGCTTCCCTTGGAATGGAGAATGTAAACCCCCTCCTTCTGAATTATTANCTTGTGAGACTGTAACATAGGTAAGAATTAATAAACATCTGAGTCTGAACATGAAATATGGTCTGGTGCATTTAATCCCGACTCTAACAGAAAAGAAGATAAAAGGCTACAGGAGCAGTGGCTGTATGCTCACAAGGGCCTTGGAGATGCTCCTCACACCAGAATTTTCCCTCCAAAGGTGCCCTTGTTGTGCCCTTGGACAGAAAGGGGCTGCTGAGGATGGATGTGCCACTGGGGGTGTCACTCAGTGATCATTTGGAAGTGCTGGGAGATGTCTGGGTGGGGTTGGGGAGGCTGAAGGTGCTGCCATGACCTTTTCCTTCCTCTCCCCTGGTGCCAGGTCGCGATCCCCATTGAGGACGTGAACCGCAGCCACCTGAGGTTCACCTTCCGCCACCGCTCCTCCCAGGACTGTGAGTAACTCAGGGTNTATCAGCCCTGCAGTGAGCCTGGATGGCCCATGAACAGCAGATATCCCCTGGAGGGAGGATGGGTCCTTGGAGGGATAAAGAACAGAACACTGCCCCAGCTGGTTTAACAGCTGCCCATTAACAGAAGGCACCCGCCCCCTCCCCACCAGAGCCATGAGGAATGGGTCAGAGAAGAGATAAAGAAAGAAACACCTCCCCAACAGGTTTCAGCAGATGCGAATAGAATACATCTTGCATTGAACCCAAGACACTCAGCCTCTCCTTGGGAATTCCTGCAGTGTCTGCTGCCACAGTCCCCTGGCGCAGGGATGACATTCACACATTCCCAATCCAGAACTGATTATTGCCATTGCTTTCAGTGCAGGATTAAATTTGTGATGTTTTACTTTGTCATATCTCTGCTCCTTTTTCCCTTTACATCTTCCTCACTCTTACCTGTCCTGTTGGAGTTTTTCCTTCCCTGCCCAGTTTTTTCTCCAAAGTGAATAAATGAAATTTTTTACTAGGTTACTAATGGAGTAAAGCTTTCCATTAGTAACTCAGAGGGTTGTGGTATTCTGTGTCTTAGAGGTAGGGAGTAGTAAAGATCTTCAACAAATGGAAAAGTGAAAGTTTACAGTTGGCTTAGCATCAGTAATTGAAGACGTTGGGATTAAGAAATTTAATAAAATAATAGAGACTGATACTTTTTAAGGAAGGCAATGTTCCAAAACTGCATGTCATTATTATCAGAATTATGATTCTGTGCTACAAATTATTAAGAGTCAGAAATGTTCTTCTGATGACTCAAATATTTAGGTTGGTCACAGCCTAAATATTTGAAAGAGGTCATCCCTAAATATTAGAAAGAGCCCCTTTCAGGGCTTTCTCCCAGGCTCCTTGGGCTGTCTCAAGGTGATGGCATTTTGCTTCTGGCTTCACTTCTCAGCTTCCTTTGTGATCTCTTCTTCAACTGTTGCTTTGTTTTTTTAAACTTCTGCCAACAGATTTGAGCAAGAACAAGCTGAATGTATTTTCTAGTTCCTTGGCTGCAGAATGGGTCAGCTTTCAAAAAACTGAGGCACTTCATCTGCAATTATGGACCCAGTTTCTGTTTTGCTTCTAATGTTCCCCCTCCAAATGTGTGTCCTCAGGGCTCTGTGCTCTGATGAGATCCTCACTGCTGGTGTTTAATCTTTATTCCAACTCCCAAACACTGCCATTCTTCTAAAAACCAGGCCTTTCTCAATGCATCACATTTCTGTTTTGTTCTTAAAATTTGCCTGTATTAAGCTTTTCAAAAATGAACAGACAGAATATGGAAATATGAAGCATCTGGTTACTGCTAGTGTGTTAATTTAGTTTTGTTTTTGTTTTGTGGTGTTTTGTTTTGTTTTGTCTTGCTTTTAGAAGACTTCCCCAGTTCTTTGTAGACTTAATTTCCATGAGAATCTTTGCTGTGGTCACTCACTGACAGGTTGTCCATGTTTGTGAGATTTAGGTGTCCTGACTGTAGAAATCATTGTGATGATTTGTCTTTTTTTTTTGGTAACAGCCAAAGATAAATCTGAGAAAATATTTGCTCTGGCATTTGTGAAGCTCATGAGATATGATGGGACAACTCTGAGAGATGGAGAGCATGACCTTATCGTTTACAAGGTAGAATTTTGACTTCCCAGCAGGGAAGCTCCACTGACTGACTTCTGGGGAATTCTGTTCCAGGATTACACTGGAAAATGTGTTTTGAACTCTTCTGTTAAATCAAACTAAGCAGCAAATGCTGAGCAGTTGGTTTATATGGGAGATTGAGTGTTGAACCTTTAATATGTTTTAATTTCAAAGGCATTTGTTGTTGAGCTTTGGGTTAGGAAAAGTGAATTCTGTAGCCTTTTAAATAATCCCATTTTGGCTCTAATGTAGACAGATCAGTGCTAAATTAGTGTTGTTAAAGATGCATTTGATAGCTCCAAACCTAAGAAAATCCAGGATAAATGTCAAAATTCTCTTACTACCGAGATTTTGAGTGAATATTTTCTCCTGCTGTGTTTCAAACATCCCTGTAGGCAGAAGCCAAGAAGCTGGAGGATGCCTCGACCTATCTCAGTCTGCCATCCACGAAAATTGAGCTGGAGGAAAAGGGACACTCAGCAACAGGCAAGAGCATGCAGAACCTTGGGAGCTGCACCATCAGCAAAGACTCTTTCCAGATTTCCACTCTGGTCTGTTCAACAAAACTTACCCAGAACGGTGAGTTCCCAGAACTGCTGCTCACAGCAGGGTTGGGAGCTGGGTGCTGACTTTGCTGCCTTCTCCAGCCCCATTCCCTGTGACTGGCAGGTGCCTTTTGCTGGATTAGGTTGTGTGGGTGAGTGTGTGAACCATCCAACCTTTTCTCTGTTTTGCTCCAGAGCAGTTGATATCTCTGAAAAACCAGAAGAATCCCAAGTTAAATGGAACCAGGGATGTTGTTTCCCGTATAGTTGAGATTCTTCTCATGAAGTGCACTGACAGGCTCTGTGGTATTTTACTTTTCATTGAAAAACAGTGCTGAGGAAGGGGATGAGTTTGCTTTGAAGAGTAGGTAATATCAGGGCTCTGCTCCCAGACAGGCTGGTTTATATTATTCCAAGGTGCAATATCCATATCTCAGGGCTGAGGAGAGCTCTGATGTTCTCTCCTGGTGTGCAGAAGAGATGGTAGGGGAAGATGTGTTGCCTGGAGGTCACTCTCATGTTCACAAACCTTCCCAGGAGTGGCCTTGGCTTGGTGTGTTCCTTTGAAACCTTGCATTCTGTGCCTTTTTCCTGTTTTGTCAGCTGGCTGAGTGCATCCCAAGGCTGTGGCAAGCTGGTGGCAGCCACCAAAGCAAATATTTCAGCTTTGCAGCCTGTGCCCTGTGTGTAATTCCTGAGCTCGGTTGCCATGGAGCAATCCCTTGTTCTCCTGGCTGCACCAGCAGTGAGTGGGGAGTGTGGGAGGGTCATTCCATGGGGAGTGAGTCATTCCAGGGAGCTGCTGTGACTCAGGATGGTCTGTGGGGAGCTGGATGAGGAGGGGAGGTGCTGGGAATCACGATGACACTGCCCCACTCATGAGTCCCCTCTGGCCAGGGGGATGTCCCTGCTCCGGTGACCGGAGTTGACTGCGGTGTTTTCCAGTGGCATCTCCCGCCTCATCCCGGGTGTTTCACATGCAGAGCACATCGGATCCACTGCAGTCTGGCAGCCTTGCAGCCTGCCAGGGTGTTCAGCAAAAAAACTGGGATGTGCTTGTAGGATTTCCCAGCAAAGATGGGATCACAGCTCAGCAGCAGCACAGTGGGGTTGGGGCTTGGGAGAGCAGGAGCCAACATCTGGAATTAACCTGCTTTTTGTTGGAAAATCTCTGCTGTTTTTCCCTTCAGCCTTCCCTAGTGCTCGTTAGCAGTTACAAGTATTTCCCAGTGATCAATATATTGATGTGGCTTTCACAGAACTGCTATTAAAATTAAGCCTGAGCATTGTTTGGTGCTTAATTTACATATTGTTTGCTTTGAAGGCCTGATCTTTATTTAATGCTGCTGTTAATTATGTTGTCTGGGAAACTTTTCCTCGGAGTTGCCAAAGTCTTTTGTCTCTCTTCAAAGTACTGTGACATTATTAAGCAAGATCACCATGTCTCGCTGAGCGGAAAAGAAACAAAACAAAAAAATCATCATTAAATTCCTCCCTCAAGTATCAGTTTTCATCTAAAACTTGGCAGTGCTTTTCAGATGGTGATTTCTGAAGCTGATTTTAAGTTCTGTAAAATGGTTGGTTGATAGTCTTCCTTTAACTGTCTTAAAACCAAGTAAATAAAAATCCATTATTACCCCCACTTACAAAAATGTTGAGCTAAAACAGATTTTTCTCCTTTTGTTTACTTATATTAGTTCTTTCTTTTACCCTCCATAACTATCTTAGAACTGGCTTTGAGACTTATTTTTAGTAATTCTGAAAGTATGTGAATAACTCATCTGGCTTTTTCTGCCTGGTGTTTGATGGTGCAGAGACTTTTTTTTGTGTCTGAGCTCTTTGAACACTCCCTTGACTTCAGTTATCTGTGAACTGTGAGTTTTTAATGTTGCTTTTCTATCAGTAATCGATGTCCTCAGCATGGAAAAGTTTTCAAAATAGCAAACTTGGCCACTGCTGAGACTTTGAGAGAGGGTAATGGTGTGAAGCATCTACTTAGTTAACACTTGAGCAGTTTTTAGTGATTTGAGCAGGATTTATTAAAACAGGACATTCCCTGGCCTTTTCCTGGACTTTGCAGTTGATTTTGAGGAAGATTGGTGATGTAAGACAAAGAGGAGGAGAAAAAAACCTCAGTGCCTGTGGAAGTAAATCCTTCTGGTACCTCTTCCCAGACTTCCAGGATGTCCTTTTGTTATCAGGGTGATGGGAACAGAACTGGAATTGCATTAATGGCCTTGCTGGGCAAATGTTCATTTATCAATAGGCAGAGAGCTGGCTGGTGCTGTTCCTGTGGAATTGTTGTTGGAAGCATCCAGGGCACCTCTTAGGCTTATTCCAAGAATTTCTCTGTTTTCTACCTGAAGGACTCAAATCTCTGGATAATAGTGGCTGTTCCTTCGCTGGAATCAGGACTTGGAGGAACCAGGGAGATGAGAATTTTGGAGAACAGTTGGGAGGAGTTTCACTTAGCATGGTTGATAATTTAAAAAATCCCAACACACACATATGACAAATGGAAGTGCTATAGTGGCATAAAAAGTGAAGCCGTAAGCACAGGATTAAAATAAAAATCATACAGACTGGAAAATGGAATGTTAAAGTCCAGAAGGCAGAGAATTTCAGAGAACAGATGGGAATTTAGTTAGAGGGGAAATATTATCTAACTGAATTCAGTGGCTGGGCTTTGAGGAAAGTTTGGGTGTTTCTGTAGGGGGAAGCTTTTGCACAGATACAGGTTAAGGAAAGCAGATAGGCAGTAACTTGGGATATTTCCTTCCACTTGTTTAATACCCTGTAAAAGAAAGTGTTCCTTTGCAGTCCATAGAATAATAAATCACATTAATAAAGCCAAGTTGCTGTTGGGGGACTCTGCAGTTTGGTGTTTAAGCCTTTTGCAGTGGGAAATCACAGAATCCCCGATTGGTTTAGGTTGGAAACGACCTTAATGATCATCCAGTGCCACCCCCTGATGTGGCAGGGACACCTCCCACTGTCACACATTGCTCCAACCTGGCCTTGAACACTTCCATGGATCCAGGAGCAGCCACAGCTTCTCTGGGCAACCTCATTCTGTCGTCCTCCTGATGTTTTCTAACCTCAGATTTCACTTGACCTAGGCTGACTCCAGCATTCCTGTTTCCTGTAGGCTAAAATACTGTTTTCTGTCCTTTTTAGTGTATTATTTTACACACAGCCCTGTGAAAAGTGTGGGATTAAGTGACTGACTGGTGCTTTGCTGGGGTTAATTAATGCTTGCACTACCAGTGAGTGCCCATTTTTCTGTAGCCTGTAAGTTATTTTTCCCTTTCAGTTGGCCTGCACTGACATTTTGTGCTCACAAATGTATATTCATTTAGCATTTGCTCTGCCATCACGCTGCAAGTCCACGTGGGTTTGTTTTCTTGGGGCAATCCATGATGCTGTTCAGAGCTTGTCTGTGGGCTGGCTTTTGTTCAGATCATTTCTTCTGTCAAGCTGATGCCTTGTTAGAAGTCAGACTGCAGCCAAATTCAGGGGTGGAAAACTGATATAAATATATCCATGAAACACTTTGGATAACTCATGGAGGCATCTTTGCTGTGCTTCTAGAAGCTTTTTTTTTTTTTTTTTTTTTTTTTTTTTTTTTTTTTTTTTTTTTTTTTTTTTTTTTTTTTTTTTTTTNTTGTTGTTGTTGTTGTTGTTGTTGTTGTTGTTGTTGTTAATACTGAGTTTCTAAGACTTTGGGTTCAGGCTGTAGACTTCTTGCAGGATGTATTAAAAGGAGTGGAGGACTTGGATTCAAGTCTTTCAAAGCTTTAATGTAGTAAAACTCTCTTGATTTCTCCTCACAAAGAGATGATGAGAAGGTTTGGTTTGAGTGCTGCTCACAGGGGAATCTTTCCAAGGAGTACTGGAGTCCTTTCCACTAGAAATAATTTCATTTATTACTAAGAATGAAAGCTTTTTGAGAAAAGCATAGCAGCTGCTTTGAGTCTCTGCAGATAATTTCCAGAATAAACACTGCAGATTCATGCCTTGGTAAACGTGGTGGTTGCTTTGAAAGTCTTGAGTAGCAAAGAGGTGAGGGGGTATTTGTTGGGAGAAAGTGCCTGGTTTGAGTTGTTTTGGGCAGAATTTACATAGTATGGATTATATAGGGAGGTGGGTAAGGTGCAGTAGTGGGCCAGGGGTTAAACTGAAGGTAGTGAGTCTCTAAATTAGTCATAGAATCATTTAAGTTTAAAGAAGACCTTTAAGATCATCGAGTTCAGTTTTTTATTGGAGGCTTCTCCTGAGCAGGAGTTGCTGTGAGTTTTGTTTTGTGCTGAAAACTGACTTTTCATGGGGAAGAATTTTCCCCTGAGGCAGAAGCAGTGTGAGTTTGGGGTCTGTGGGCAGTGCTGGGTTCCAGTGCTGGCTTTGGGGTATACCAGGGAGCTGCAGGGGAACCCCACTGAGAGCTCCTCCCCAGTTTTCTCTCAAGGAAGCTTTGCAATGACTGATGGGGAGAGCTGGCTGCCTGCATTCCCTTATTTATCAGGGAATGCTGGAGTGACACCCTATTCAGGATGGGGGATTTGGGGATGAGACCATTTGCATGATCTGTGCTGTGCCCTGAGAGTCCATCCCTTGAGAGCAGCCAAGCAGAGTGGGCACTGGAGATATTCATCACCCAATTTTCCCCCACTCTCGTTTAGTTTGCACCTCTTTGTCCTTCACTGTGCTTTATTTTCTCTTCAGTTTATGCAGTGAGAGCAAAGAAGTTGGAAACATCAATTCTGGGAGAGTCACTGCCCTGTAGATATGACTGTGTTGGTGGCTGACTAATTTCATTTTGGCATCTTTTTCTAAACACACAACTGTTGTGTACAGCAAATTAAAATCCCAGGGACCAGGCTCCCTTGGCCTAGATTTTCCTGCTGATATTTCAAAAGCTGGCTGCTTTTCTGAAAGCCTCTGAGTTCTGTCAAGGGTAGAAGGATTGTCTGAGGTTTCTGCACCGTCAGAGGGAACCAGAAATATGTTGTTGTTGTCCAGGGAAAAAGGCTGGAGTAAGGAAATAAAACTTCATGTCTTGTATATGGTGATGGAGCCTGAGGAAAGGGAAATAGCCTTGCATGAGATAATTGCTGTTTGTTTGGTTTTTTTTATTCCTAGTTGATCTCTTGGGGCTGCTGAAGTGGAGATCCAACACGAGCCTGTTGCACCAGAACTTGAAGCAGCTGATGAAAGTTGATGGTGGTGAAGTGGTCAAGGTAAGGAGTTAATGTCTGTAAAAATCCCAGATTTTGAGGTGTCTTTTTTTTTGGGTCCCCACACTCTCCCCCTCAACCTCGCTGCACTCACACATTAAACTGCAGCCAGGAATCTCAAACTTCAGGGTGCTGATGCTCCTTTCCCAGCCTTCCAAGAGCACTTCAGATGTTGCTGATAAAACACACATAAAATGCACATTTCTGTAAATTAGCTTGTTTTTTCCTGGCACTTTGGTGAATTTTTATATACAGGTACATGAAGAAAAGGTGTTTTTCTTTGTAAGATCAGACCATCTCAGGAGTCTTACATAGTGATATTAAATATATTTTTAATCTATGGATGTGGAATGCAATCCTAGTGTGTGCTGTTGTTGTTTTCTTTCAAAAAATACTTCGGGAAATTTTTAGCTGAGCCAAGTTATTTACATTTGCCAAGGCCACTGAGTGATTGCAGAGAGCTACATAAAGACAGATTTAGCTGTGCAAAAGAGGAGGCTGGGACTTTATTGAAGGTGTTGTAATAAATCAAATCCAAAAGAGTGTCAAAAGATGTACTTGGGGACAGGTGACCCTGGAGAGTTGTTTCCTTACTTCAGAGGATTTTTTAGTTGGTTAATAGAAGCACAATGAAGCCTCAGCTTGAAGTAACTGAAAGCACCTGGGAATGCTGATTTTTGTCATCCTTGGAGGGTGGGGAAAGTGGGATCCCACAGATTTGTGTTTTGGGAAGGTTCTGCTTGCTGTGGTTTTGTCCTGGGGAATTTGAGAGCAGAATCTGGCCAGTGGTACTGGCTGCTGCCATGGCTCTGTCACTTGGAATTCCCCCTCCTCTCCAGTTATGACATCCCAGAGTGCTGTGGCACATCCCTGCTGGGTGGGGATCAGGGATTTCCTCAGGATGCACAAATGGGCTTTGAGTAAAGGGAGTTTTGGAGTGAGTTCTCCAGCTGGCTCAGGACTCAGTGAGATTCCCTCCTCCCTGAGCACAACTGGAACCATGCAGAGAGCACAAGAGGGAATGTTTCATATTGCTTCCACCACCAGTTTTATCCTTTTTTCAGAGGGCCAGTGTTTACATTCTCCATCTGTTGCAGCAGTGTTCCATCTTTGTGGAGCCTGCTCTGTTGCAGGATCTGGTTTGTGACTGTTCCTTTCTGTCCTTCCAGCTTTCTTTGCCCTTTGTGTTTTTTTAGCTATGATACCCAGTGCAGTCTGGAGATCCTTAAAAAAAGTATTGATGTGATAAAACGCATTCATATTTTCTGTTTTTAAAACTCCCAGTAAAAGGCCTGGGTCTACTGATATTCATTTATTTGAGTGGAGATGAGCCCAGATACCCATTCTGTGCCTGTTCTCAGAGTGTGTGGAAGCTGTAAATGTTATCTCCCTTCCCCAGAGGCTCTGGCTCCATTTGTGCAGAGTCTGTGGAGTATGAGAATATACACTAATAGTGTAGGAATTATTCATGCTACCTGAGAAATGTCCTGCCCCTTCACACAGCAGCAGCAGCAGCTCTGCTGTGCTCTTCCTGCTTGCTCCACCAAGTCCTAGTGAAGAGATTTAAAACCTGAACTCTGCTAATGAAAGTCAGGCTGAGGTGCCTTAATGTGAAATCAAGGCTTGAGCAGCCTCCCAACCATCCTTTGGCTTCCAGAGGGCTCAGTGTGTGGCACCCAAGGGTGCAACTTCTTTTCAGACCAAGAGAGAAACTTCTCCTGTCAAGGCTCAGAGCTGTGCTTTGCACTTCCCTCCCTGCCAGCTGGCAGCAGGCACAGAATCATTTGGAATTACAGAACCATTTAGGTTGGAAAAGACCTCTGAGATCACTGAGTTCAACCTTTAGAACATCAAGTTCAGCGTTTAATGTGCTTTATTTGCACATCTTCTTTAATGGAATGAGTAAGGCTGTGAGAAGGTGATGTTTTTCTTTTGCCCCTGTAGTGGAATTATGAGCTGGCTCTTCCCCAGGACTGGGCTAAGATCAGCTGCAAGAATTCTGGCTTTTCTGGTTTTTTCATCCTCAGCAGCACGAACTGTGACTCTGTGTTCACTTGGTTTAAGGAGTTTGACATTCAGCTGTGAATGGGGGTTAATTCCTGACATTTGACTGTAGATTGAGGAGATCAGGTGAATCAGGCTGGAGCCAGGGCAGACTCATTGCACAGCTAAACATTTTTAAAGGAGGAAGGTGGGACTCAGGCTGGTTTTCCATCCCTCTCACAGCATGTGGAATCTCAGGATCAGTTTCCCTCTGCTTGTTGAGGTGTTCTTCCCCAATTACATCCTGTCTCATCCACAAGGCAAAACCATTTTTTTCATTTTCTTTCCCTGTGAGGGTGGGGAGGCCCTGGCACAGGGTGCCCAGAGAGGCTGTGGCTGCCCCTGGATCTCTGGAAGTTTCCCAGGCTGGGTTGGACACTGGGGCTTGGAGCAGCCTGGGATAGTGGAAAGTGTTCCTACTGGGAGATTGGAACGGGGTGGGATTTAAGGTCCCTTTCCAACCCAAACCATTCTGGGATGATTTGAGACAGATGTGCTGGAACCATCCACATTTAACTCCTTCTTTCTCAACCCAAACTGAGCTTGAATCCAGCCTGGCTGTGCCCTGGAGGAGCCCCTGTGTATCTGTGCCAGCTGGAGGAAGGAGCTGCTCAGACACAATCCCATTCCAGCAGAACTGATGAGTATCTCTGGCAGTGCATGGATTCCTGGCTGTCCCTGGGAAGAACAACTGGAATTTAGGAAGCTGTTTGTCCCTGTGCTTGACTGGCAGCCCCTGGCTTTTCCTCTCATGCTGCCCAGCCAGGGAGGAATTCAAACCTTCCTGTGTAGGTTTGGGGCTGGGGCAGCAGTGGGGTGCTCTGTTCCCATGGCTGCATGAGTGATCCCACCTGGGATTGTGGACCTGAGCAGGGATGTTCTGAGTGCCTTCCATGCCTCAGCTCCCACTTGCCTTGGCATGAGACTCAGTTGCTTGTGTGGTTTGTGCTCTGGAGCACCCGAGTTTTCAGCAATGCATGGGCCTGGTGACCGTGTGGTGAATCTGCAGTTTGGAAATTCTTGTTGTTGGAGCACTGTCATAGATTCCAGTCCTTGTCCAGGTGTGCCAAGTGTGATTTCTGGCTTCATTTTTTTTCTGTTGGAGTGATAACCGGTGTATAGATAATCAACTTCACTAAAAATTATTTGCTGGAAAGAAAAGTGTTGAGTTTTCCATTTTTCAGCTAACTTTTAAAATGCCTTTACTTTAGCAAAAATATCTATAGAAACCTGTGTGGAATCTAAATTTAATTTTCCTCTGAAAAACATGATGAGCTGTGTTGTTTCTTTGCAGTTTCTTCAAGATACACTGGATGCCCTTTTTAACATCATGATGGAGAACTCAGAGAGTGAGACCTTTGACACTTTGGTGTTTGATGCTTTGGTGAGTTTGCAATGTATGTAACAGTGGGGAATAAATGATAGAATGAAGTTTATTAATGGAAGAGATCTGAGCTGAGAGTTATTATTTAATTTAAAAGTTACATTTAAAGGTTCAGATCCAGAGGGAGTTGGATTACATCGTGTCATCCCCTCAGAAAATAAGGAAGCACTCAAATCCAGTCATTTTAATGGATTAACTGCAGAGTTTAGGGCAGAAGCAGAACAGAAATTTTAATGTCAGTAATGTGTCTTCTCTGAGAAGAAAGGGGAATGGATAAAAAGTAAAGATTTTTTTTTGAGAACAGCACACGAATTATGCTTTTATTTCAGGTATTTATCATTGGACTGATTGCTGACAGAAAATTTCAACATTTCAACCCTGTCTTGGAGACTTACATCAAGAAGCATTTCAGTGCTACCTTGGCATACACGTAAGTTGGAAAATTTATTTTTCCTAATGTGACTTGGAGGATTTCTCCAGGTAATGTTATTTAATTACTTGTTTATGTAGCTTAATTAGAAACGTGTCCATGAGCTTGGGAGGATCTTGAAGAAGACTGGGGATAGTCTTTGTTTCTTTCTTGAAATGAAATGGTAAAACTTTCAGTCCTGTGCAAAGAGAAGTCTTGATTGTGCTATAATGAAGAGGAAGATGATTTGACAATTTCAGGAGTTGTTTTGTAAGGAAAACAAAAGCAATTCTCACTCTTATTGGAAGGAAATCATGTCCGTTTAAGATGCTTCAAATCCTGGTTTTTTGCGCATTAAATGACATTGTACCCTCAATTATCCACATTACTGTCAATGTGGGGAAGCAGCAGTGAAGGACAAAAAAACAAAGGCCCATTGTTTTTGTTTTCTTAAGTATTTTTTGACAGTTGGAATCTTTGCTGCTGTGTTAGACTGTCATTGTTGGATGAAAAATATCTAATGGATGACTTAGCAGTGCTGAGGGAAACACAAACTCAAACCAGGAAACCTGGGGTTGCCCTTTGCTGGTGCAGAGTCTCTGTCAAGGGGCATGAAAATGTTTGAAGATATTTATTTAAAATTCGTGAAAAATCATAAAATCATAGAATATCCTGAGCTGGAAGAGACCCACAGAGATCATCAGTCCAGCTCCTGGCCCTGCCCAGACACCCCAACAATCCCACCCTGGGCATCCCTGGGAGCTTTGTCCAAACTCCTGGAGCTCTGGCAGCCTCAGGGCAGTTCCCATTCCCTGGAGAGCCTGGGCAGTGCCAGCACCCTCTGGGGGAAGAACCTTTCCCTAATCCTCCTTTAATTCCCAAAGAAGATTTGAGCCTTCAGCCTCAACGCTGATATTTTGATCTCTGAGTTGCTGCTGCTGTTGCAGCTCCGTGTGGAGCCTCGTGCATCACCTGGATTTCTCAGGGAAAGCTGGGGGTGCTCCTTTCATGCTTGGCATGGAGAGCATCCTTCCCTTCCTCAAAGTGCAGGGAGGCAGAAACAAGGAAGAGCTGAACTTGAGGTGTCCCCATGGACATGACGTATCCCTGCTCTCCCCCTGCCTTTCACTCATACAACATCCAGCGTGGAAAAGAGGTCCAAGATCATCCAGCCCAACTTTCAGCTGCTGCCCTGAAGTAAAGAGAGGTGGCCTTGGCAATATTTAAATGGTTACTTGGAATTCTCAGGCAGTTTGCTCCTGCTCCAGCAAATCCCCATGCAGCAGGATCTCTGGGAGCTGGGGGTTGTTTTCTGTTAGTGGGGAATAACCTGGAGCTTGTTTACGTGGAGTGGAGATGTTGGATCATGCTCTGGAGCTGGGATGATTTAAAATGGAATTGCTTGTGGTTGCATTAAAGCCCTGATTTATATTCATTGGAAGGGAGGGAGTTGAAATGGGATTATTTTGAAAATTGTTTCACATTCGAGTTTGATCGGCTTTAAAATGGGGAAGAAGAAGTGGTGGTGTATACTTTGAGAAACAAATTTTACAAATTTCAGCCCAAAATCCACGGGAGAGCTTTCTAAAGGGGAAGCTTTGTTGAATGATGAAACTCACATTTTGTGTTAATTCTAACAGAATGCTTGTATTTAATTTAATTACTTTTATTATTCTGATTATTATCAGTAGGTGCATCTTTCTCAGAGCCCCAATCTCAATATCCATCTGAACATCCAGCAGAAAATCAGCCTTACTGAGATTTGTTGTATTGCTTGTGTGTTAAATGAGGTTGTAATCTGTGATTTTTCATTTTTTGCTCAAGAATAGGTTACAGCTACTTATCAGCAAAACAAAACCACAAGGAGTTTATTAGTTCAAGAATGAACTTTGCAGCTCTGTGGGCATGTAATTTTTCTTTAAACTTTTCAAAATGGAAATTGTGTGGGAATACTTGTAACTTGTATGTGGGTTTTTTGGATTTAAACAGAAAACTGACCAAGGTTTTAAAAACCTATGTGGACAATGCTGAGAAATGTGGGATCACTGACCAACTCTTCAAAGCCATGAAAGCCTTGGAATATATCTTCAAGTTCATTGTCCGCTCCAGGATATTGTTCAACCAGTGAGTACAGGCACTGCTCAAACCTCCCATTGCCAATAATGCCACAAAACTGCCAAAATTCTACAGTCCAGCAGTTAAAATGTCTTAGTATTGCACTGTTTTAGAAATACTTGAAACTGTGAGAAGTTATTTCAGGAGAAGGTTTTCCCTCTTCAGCAGAGATCTGAATTTTCAGTAGCAGTGAATTAGTAAAATGATGATAGTTTAAGTCTCTGAACAATTAAAGCTTGGCACTATTTGGGGAAAACTTCTGTTCCTGTATTGTGTTTTATACACAAGATGTTATAAAGCAAGCTGATGAGATCTTCACTTAGATTGAGTCCTTTTACTGCTTGTTAGCAGTGGTAACAACCTTATTACAAGGGATTTATGTAGAGCTCTTCAGTTACCATCTCCACCACCCTTTTCTCTAATTTAGGGCTTGGAATTTATTTCTGTAGGAGCCCTGCTGCGAGATTCATAAAATACTGGATGTCACTGGGGTTGTAGCAGGCCCTACAAATCACTTGAAAATAGGGGGAAAAAAAATATTGGATTTATAGACAATGTGACCCTCCAGGACTGGCTGTGGGATTTCCTTGTGGGAAGCACAAATTCACAGCCCTTCAGTGTTGGGAAACCCCAACTCTCCCATGCCAAGGGATTAATCAGCAGAATTGCTGAATGCAGAAAGAGCCTGTGGTTTGTTCTGCTGCAGGACTGAAGGCCTGCCTGGGCAGTGGGATTTGGAGTGATTAAAATGCAGAAGTGTGGCAGGGTGTGGAGTCATTGCTGCTGCTCTGCTGAGGAATCACAAGCAGCAAACTGAAGCTTTTATTCCAAAATATGGTTTATTTTTAACTTCAGGAAGAGGGTGGTGGGCTCAGTGGATGGAGCATTTTAGCAGTTGAGTTCTGGATAAATCCATGGAAGTTCATCCACTTAAAGCATGGTGGCACATCTCTTTGTTCACTACAGCAAAGGTTGATAAAGGCAAAATATTACAAGTGACCTTTAGAAATATCTTTATTTGATTTCCTCAGTAATGATCCCAGTGCTTGTGGTGTATTTACTACAGTTCTAAAATTCTCCAGGCAGTGCTGGAAGGACCAGCACTGGTGTAAACCTTGTTTTCTCACAGCTGCAGAGATTTTCTGCTTTATCAGATATATTAAATAAATAGATGTTATTAACTGACAGTAGGAACACTTTTGTGAGTAACTTGTTTATTTTCATTATAACTTCTTTTTGAAAGGCAGAGCTTTTTGTCTGAAGCACTTTGATTTATTGGGCTGTCAAGTTCAGTTACTCTTTCTGTTGGTATAAGTTTCATCTCTCTAATCTGTTCAGGGGGACACTGAAATCCATTATGGAAATGGGGACTTAACAAGTTTTTTATCCTGCATAACCCCCAATTTTAGCCTAAAAGGGGAGTAGAAGTGTGCACAGCAAAATAACACAATTCAGTGGGTTGTTTGTTTTTTTCCTGTAGTATTTATCTCCTCTGTGTCCAAGTTAAAATAAACTTTTTTCATATCTGGGGCTTCCAAAGGTTTATGAGCACAGCATTAAAAATGCTACACATTAACTTCAGTGTAAAGCAGCAGGAACATCCTGAACTCCGTGTTTATCCCAAAAAAACCCTGTTTTCTGCTGCAATGTGTGATCCATCATGATGTAGCTTTAGATGAGGTTTTGGGAAGGAATTCTGGCTGGGAAGAGGTGAGGCCCTGGCACAGGGTGCCCAGAGAAGCTGTGGCTGCCCCTGGATCCCTGGCAGTGCCCAAGGCCAGGCTGGACCACCCTGAGGTAGTGGAAAGTGTCCCTGCCCATGGTAGGAGTGAGACTTGATGGGATTTAAAATCCCTTCCCGCTTAAACCATTCCATGATTCTCTGATCTTGGAACATGAACAAATTGTACAAGGATTGTGCATAGCAAATTTCTGGATGAAATTCTCTTTCTGAGCTGCAGACTGACATCCAAGACCTTCCTGCTGGCTTTAATTCCAGGAGAAAATGGAGGAAAGTAAATGGGAGCTGCTCTGATGGGTCTTGGTGCCAGATGCTTGGGGGATCAGAGCCAGTGGGACTCAGGAGGGCTTTGGCAGCCCAGTTGTTGTTGTTGGATGAGGCTCTTGGAGGCAATCAGAGCTGACTGATGGGTAAAGATGGGGTTTAACTGGGGGAAGGAGTCATGGAAGGGTTTGGGTGGGAAGGCACCTTAAACTCATCCCATTCCACCCCTGCCATGGGCAGGGACACCTCCCACTGTTCCAGGCTGCTCCCAGCCCTGTCCAGCCTGGCCTGGAGGTCCCCATGTGATGTTTAGAATTCCCCCTGGTTAGATTTAATGTGGATTCCAGATCCCTTTTTTTGGTCGTGTTAAGTCTGAAGATCCCTGGTGTAGCTGAGTCCCACGTGCTGCCTGAGGAGGGGAAAGTTTCCAAGGATGGTGTGGAGCCAGTGCTCGTGTCCCCCTCGTTTTCCAGTGAGGATTGTGCCATCCCACACCTAAAGCATTTAAACCCCTCCAGAGAATTCCAGGAGCACTCATTGTACCAGTGGCCCAAGTTCTTCACCTTGGCTGCATTTTTTTCGGCTCTGGTGTTGCTCAGGTGCCTCTGTGCAGTTTTTACTCTCCCTGAAAGCATCTGAGAGAGAGGAGAGAGATTCCAGTGGGCAGCTCAGCTCTGAGGAATCTGCCTGAAGGCTTTGCTCCTGGAGCTGGGCTGGGGCTGAGTCACTCCTCTGTGTCAGCTGTGCTGACTCCATGGGAAACTGAGCCTGAAATTAATGCTGAAACACAATTTAACCTCAGTGCTTCCTTCCCACAGAAAAAAAAGAAAAAAAAAGTGTCTTTTTAGCAAAAAGAGGGTCGATGGGTTCTTTCTTTCTTTCCCAGAGTTTAAGGTCACTCACCTGAGGCCACTGGTGGATTTTAATGATTGCTGCCAAGTTGTCTGGCTGCTTTGTGGCTTCATCAGCACAGAGCTGCCTGCCAAGGGTCCTGCCAGACATCTGCAGGGTGGAGAGGCTGTCCCAGGGAACTGGGACACTGCTCAGGCATTCACCAGAGACTGGAGCAGCACTGCTGCATGTGGCATTTCACAGAGACAGCTTCACAATAAAAATCTCTTCCTCCTGCTGGCCCAGCCTGGCCAGTCTGTCTTGTCTTGAGATTTTTTATTTTGTGGAAGAAAGCTCTTGATTCAGTGAAGAAAGTTGTAAAAATTGTTGAAAAAATGTAAGACAACAAATGGCCATCTGTCATTTGACTGTCAAAAAAGCCACCAGATTTTTTTAGAACAGTATTTCCACTGTGGTTTGTGCTGATGAAACCTAATTCTTTTTCAGGCTGTATGAAAACAAAGGAGAAGCAGACTTCAGGGAGTCTCTGCTGCAGCTCTTTAAGTCCATCAATGAGATGATGAGCAGCAACTCTGACCAGACTGTCATAGTGAAGGTTGGTGCTTTCCACATCTCCAGGTTTGCATCCTAAACCACAGAAAGGCAGCCAGTGAAGTATTTGCTTGTGTTTGTGCTTAAAAGCTGACTTTACTTCAAATAAGGTTAATTCTTGGTGCTTTGCTGAAGGGTTTGTGACTGTAAAGAACTTTCTTTGAACATTTTTGGAATCCTAGAATGGTTGAAGTTCGAAGAGATATCCAGGATCCTTGAGTCCAACCTTTAATTGCTTCCAAAACCTCACTTTGGTTTTCAAAAGAGAACTTAATTTGGGTTCAGTGATACTTAGCTTTTTTTAACTTGTATAACCTTAAAATTCAAGTGTTTTCAAGGCATTGTATTTAAGATGCTGATGACAGTAAAATCCTCATATCTTAATGCATTTATTTATATCTGAGGCTGTTCAGGAACTTCAATATAGGATCTTAAGCCCTAGTACATATTTGAAAAAGAAAATTAGCAGTGAGTGAGACTGGAAGCTCCACCTTTCATCCCTTAGACCTTTTCTTGTGTCCCTTTAAAAACAGCATTTGTTTTTGGTAATGTTGCCTCATGCAGCTGGGACAGGGGTCTGTGCCCTCAAATGGGGCTGATACCAAAGAGCAAAAGCTCTGAATTACAGGACTGGTGGGTTTTAATATGCAGAGGGAGCTGAATGCAGAAGTTAGTGGATCTTTTTCATCATGGAAAACTACAGAGACTGTGCCCTAAATGTGTGTTGGATAAGCTGCACCTTAAACTTCTTGTACTTCCAGCTTGAGTTTATAAAAAAGATGAAACCCCTGGCCTGAAACCCCAACCCTGCTGAATCACCTGAGAGATGATCCAGGGACTGAGATTTGGGGACAGTTGGAGTCTTCTGCTCAGGTGGTTGCAAAGACAGACAGTGGGGAATCCCTGTGCCAGTGGGAGAAGTTCCTGGAGAAGTCCAGTGAGAAAAGTCCTGAGTCAGAAAAAAGTCCTGAGTCCTGGGGCTCCTGATGCCATGCTGAGCACACAGCAAAAAGAGGTCATGGGGATAAAGCAGCTGAGGAGGAATATTTTAGGCAGAGAGGCCCAGACTGGATCATCTGATAAGAAAATAGGGATATTACACGTTTCAGGAAAGCTGTATTTTCATTTCACTGCCAAAGCATCTGTCCTGAATGGAAATGGGCAGTTGGAGACTGTGGCTCAGGTTGTGCTGTCTGGGGTTTTACAAATAGGGAGTTTGCACATTACAGGAGTGGAATGTGATGTTTCTTTTCCTCAGACTCCTTTGCAGGGCCTGCTGCAGGGAGGCAGATGAACATGAACTTTTTCTTCTTTAACAATTTATACCTCGGGGGGGGAAATAAATAAAAAAAAAGGCGAAAAATTGATTTGGTTGTGTTCACCTGAGCTGCAGGAAGGAAAACTTCCTGGCAAGGACTGGAGAGATGCCACCAGCAGTGGTTCAGGTTCAGAGCTCTGCAGGCTTGGGGAGAGCACAGCTGCTGCCTGTGTGTGTGGGGTGGCAGATGAAGCTCTGAGGGATGAGCCATTGTGGGGTTAAGTGTGCTTGAGGATGCCTTTACAGAAGCCTTGACAACCTTTCCTTTATTATTTATTGCTTTCATCTCCTCTGGACTCTAATTACTGAGCTCTTAGAACACATGATTGTTACTATTGGCTTTTTGCAGCTTGGGAAATTGCTTTTATGATGCTCAGGTATCCACTGGAGCTCTGCAGTGTGAGAAATGTGTGTACAGAGAACAAAACTATGGAATGGGTGGATAAATGTGGGAGTTTCCAGGGAAGAGTGAAGGGATTCTGTGCATCCTGCCTGGCAGAAATGTGTGCTCCTGTTACATACAGAGAACAAAACTATGGAATGGGTGGATAAATGTGGGAGTTTCCAGGGAAGAGTGAAGGGATTCTGTGCATCCTGCCTGGCAGAAATGTGTGCTCCTGTTACATACAGAGAACAAAACTATGGAATGGATGGATAAATATGGGATTTTTTTGGAGTGTGGATTCTATACATCCTGCCTGGCAGAAATGTGTTCTTCTGTTACATACAGAGAACAAGGGTTAAAGGGCTGGGAATGCTGCACCTTCCCAGCAGGTGAAGCACTAATTTCCTCTGCTCTGGGTGTCATTGTAGGACATGAAAGAAAGATGAGAGACTTTAAATATTTCAGAAGGCAAAGAGCATAGAAAAAAGGTTTTATTGTTCAATTTTTACTACTTTTTATAAGGTGTTTTGATACACACTTAACATGATTGGTGAATAGGAACGACTTCTTTCTAATTCTATTGGTTAAACTAAAGAAACAGCAAAACACCACCTGGAGAAAGATTGTTTTGAGAACTTTTGTTTGCTAAGATTGTTTTGAGAAGAAGTTTTTTTGATAAATTTTTCATTGGGAAAAAGTTGGCAGCTGCTAGCAGGCTAAAATCTCCCAGACCCAGAAATACCAGGCCCTCACTCTGGGCTTTGTACGAAGGCAAAGCACTTGCTGATGTACTTAGGAGGGGAGAGAAAAGGAAGTAAAGGAATCTTTTTTCTTTTCTGAAGTTTGTTGTTCCAGGGGATGGTTGTGGAGGCAGCCAGGGCAGCAGAGGGACAGAGCTCAGGTCCAGAGATGTGCTGGGAGAGCCAGGAGGAGAAGGGAGCACAGCTGGGATCTCCTGTGGGCACTGCTGGGGACCAGCACCTGGGCTGGGCACACCAGGGTGGGGCACAGGGAGGGAATCTCAGGGCAAGGAGAGGCTCCAAAGGCTGGAGTGAAAAAAAAGAACGGAACCCAGCTGGAGCCAGACTGGGAGAGCT
>VXBB01005087.1:98769-116268 GCA_013399915.1 Illadopsis cleaveri | reverse complement strand
TTAACTTTTTGCATGGTTAGAACAGTTAAAAGCTACATTTGTAACTCATCTCTTCAGGGCATAGTACAAGTCATAGTGCAGAAATGGAGTGGGAGAGGTGTAAGGACTAGGGCAGTGATTTTTAGAACAGTTGGAGGCATTGTTGAAGGTTTCTGCCTTTACTGACTGTATATGGGAGCTTGATCAGAACTGCTGCTTGGCTTAACCTGTTCTTTCATCCTTGATGCCCCTGGCCGGGCCATGGTGGAATTGTATGGAAACTGTATTTTTCACGAGTGAGTTTTCTTTAAAAAGGTAGTGAGAGAAAGGTTTTATAGTCACTGTGTGCAAAAACTAGGAGAAAATTTAACAAGTCCTCTTATATATGGGTTTTGGAAGTTACTGACTCTTTATACAACATCACACTACAGCAGTTTTGTCAGACATTCTCCTTTTGTAGAAATCAGACTTTCAAGAATAATGGCAATTAGTAAAATGCATTTCAGAAAGTACCATCTCTCAGGCAGGATGAGTTTTATTAAATAACGATACTCAATGCTTTTCTTAGGTTTGAATGATAACAACAGCAAAGTGTTATCATGACCATCAAAAGATAGAGTGAATTTTCAGTGAAGAATGCAATAGATTTTTCAAGTGCATTAATGTCTGTACTAAACAGATCAACAGAACACACCAAGAATACAAATTTAGGACTCTTTAACATATTACTGTAACTGCATTCGGGAACCAAAAAGCCAGTAAGGCCTATACTGTATGAAGTATATTAATACACACTGCATATTTTTGTCTTGCATGAAGTGTAATAATGTGAATATGAATGTTAACTCTTACCCAGTTGTGTGATTAGCTTCACCAGGTAAAAGGCCATAAACACAAAATGTCCTATACTGCTTACCTTCTGCATACAGTCTCACTGTTTAACCTCTATCTTACCTAGAATGCATGTTTCCACAACAAATTACAGCAATTTAATGGAACAGAATATTTTCCTCTTTTGGGGCTGTGAACCGAGTAACAGTTGTGTAACATACCTACCAGAAATTATCTTCATAACTAGGTGAAACTTTTGAAGTTCACTGGTGTTGGACTTTAGCATGCACCCAGTGTCAGCATGGGAGTCCACCTTCCCTGTTGTAACATAAAGCTCAGGATGAAGTTGCTCAGTGCTATGACACAGATTGCTTATTGTTACATTAAATCTTTGCTAATAATTTGTCACTTTACATAGAGAAAAAAGCCAAGTTGTTTTTCTTGTTGATTGAGATTGACAATAGCTGCAGTCTTCCTTTCTTTCCTTATGCCAGACAAAGCATTTGCATGTATCTGTGGCTGTCATTATTTTTAGCCCGTTCCAAGGTAGGATGAAAGCTGGGTA
Organism: Illadopsis cleaveri; assembly: GCA_013399915.1. NCBI lineage: Eukaryota > Metazoa > Chordata > Aves > Passeriformes > Timaliidae > Illadopsis > Illadopsis cleaveri. The sequence continues at coordinate 114,893 of VXBB01005087.1, read as the reverse complement.
AAAGACATGTCCCATCAGTCAGCAATGCATGCTTTTGTGAGGGTATGAGAGATGGTGGTACCGCTTGGGGCAAAATACTTTCCCTGTTCCCATTTCATTATCACAAGGAGAGTAACACTAAATTTGCTCTTTATATTAAGTATGTATTCTCAATACTGACAGTGAGAAAAATGTAAGAATTTATTAGAAAAGACTGAAGATTAAGCATATGTGTCTGGGTGCGTATGCATGCACAAATGTACACATCTGTGTTCTTACATATAAAATTGAACATAGGCTTTTTCTTCTTTTAATATGAGCCTTGGGTCTTGTTCTCGCGATAATGATAGCTTGATTAATCTACGCTTGGCTAAAGTGCCTCTGAAGTTAGTCTGGCTTGAATGAGAGACGTTGTGCTTCAAAGTAGTTGTGCTTGGATAAGCAGCAGAGAAGTTCAATCATGTCTCGTTACCAGCTTCAGAGCTGGCTGCATGGTTGTATACTCGCTTTATGCCACACTTCACTTATGAGCCAACTAAAATCAAGAAACCATTTTCTCTTTGGAAATCTCCATGTAGTACTTTAGATTGCTCCTGCTGGAGGAAATAAGCAGAGAAGGGAAAGACTGCCATTTCTTGAGGAATTATTAGTGTTTATCCAGCTTGTCTGATCTTAGATTAAAAAACAATAACTGAGGAGGAAAGGAAAAGTAAAAAATTTACTGTTTGCATTTTTTTATTATATGGGTATACCGTGTTCTGTGAAATAAAGAAGTTAATATTTCAGAAGCTATGTCATGTTTTCATCCACACAAAAAACAGGGAGGAACAGTTCAAGAGAATGCAGAAAATCAAAGAGGGGCCGTAAATATCCAGGTGAAGGATAGTAAGAGAGGAGAAAGTAATGGACATGGAGAAAATCTGCCANAGCCCTGTTTTCCAAAAGAAAGAGGTTTTTGGCCTTTCAGGATGGTTTGGAATTTGATGTGGGTAATTGGTACTGTCTACTGGTTTAGGATTACTTTTACATTCCTGTTTGCATTGGCTTTCCTTCTTTATGAGCATGGTGTGTGAATAAATGATGCTGTGATCGATACTCATGCTGATTGAGATGCTTTTGTGTTCAATGGTGGTTGTGCTGGTTTTTACTTCAAAACATGCACAGAGAAAGAATTTACTAAAAACTCTTACGTTACCAGTTAGAATTCCAGAAACCTGCTTTGGCATCAGAAAATTCCCTTTTGGTACCTGCTAGTCCTATATCTGTTAGAAAGCAGTTCCCTCAACTTTTTCTTAAATTTTGGCTGTAGTTTCAGTATAACCTGAGACCCTCTGGAATAGAAAGCAATACGCATATGTGTTACTTACCCTTTCTGTTTCTTGCTAGGTTTCAGGGCAACTCACCTCTTGGATTTTAGGTAATAGATTTCAGAGTCCATTAAATCTGGGTTTTACTTCTTCAAATTACTGCAACACAGATGACTTGTTCTGGCTATTATTTTGAGGACTTAAAAAAAATCTCATTTGTTTCTGAAAATGGCATATCTGGCTTTTTAGTTTCTCATCACGCTAAAAGTTCAATGGAGTCAGGATGTCTTTTTGCAAGTTTGTTTCCTGTCCCAGTTACAACATTATTGCAACTTTCAGGAAGAAAGAACTCAAACCAACCTGTGGGTGTGATACATGACTGGAAGATGTTGTGTGATAACAAAAATAGTCTCATTCTCTAGGCAGATCTGTTCAACTGTTTCAATGATGTCATCACTGAAGTCTTCTTTGTCACTACTTGGCAAATATTATCCACCCATATCTATCTTTAAGATATTATGTTGTGGTAGCAAGCTGTTTCTGGTACTATTTGTCAGATACTGGTTTCAAAATGCGTGCAGTAAGAAAACAAATTGCATGTCTGCTAACTGTATTTTGAGTTACAAACAGTGTGAGACTAATTTTTCACTACTACTTCTGACTGTAAATAGTACCTATACAAAGTTGTAGCTAGCACCATCCAGAACATTACCCTGCATAACTTAAAGTTTAGGAACAGCTGTCTGCTATAAACCAGGTTAAAGTTTTCAGCCTTTCTTTTCACAGTAGCTCCTGATGTTGTATGTATTTGTTTTATTGCTAATAACTCTATCTACTATTGTACCCTCTTTTTAAAGATCTAGAAATAAAAGTATATTAATACAAATTGTTTCCAGCACTGGTTGGGTCCTTACCCTTCTTTTATAAGTTGCTCAAAACCAAGGCAGTATCAATGAGAAAACTATATTTATAATAGCACCAGGAAACAATTTTATGGTTAAGCCCTAGCCACTATGCAGCAGAANAAAAATGAGAGAGAGAGAGAAAAATATAAAGGGAAGGGAATTAAAAAAGGAGGGAGACCTGCAGAGCTACTAGTGGGAATAAAGACATGCAGGGATAGTGTATGAAATGGCATTGACTGGGAGATGAGAAGATGACTGCATTGGCAGAACACAGTTCAGGATGACCCCACAGGCCTACAGTGCTCTGTACACTCGTTGTGCTTGCTCATGGGGTGGTTCACAGCTGGGAAACACACTCTCCTAGAGGTCTGATAGTGTAACAGAGATGATGGGACATGTGCTTGGATGGGTTCCTATTCTTTCAGCTTATGCTCTCTGGTGCACAGTTTATACCTGCGCCGGTAAATAATACCAGAGGTGCAGGATGAGGCAGCTCTGTGGGGCTAATAATCAGGGAAAACCACTCTTTTGCCTCTGCCCTCTTTTTGACCCTGAAAAATAAGTAGAAGTTTCTCCAGATATACCAAGGACAGACCTCTCAGGTAAAGTGTCCTGCTTTTACAGTCACTTTTCTGATAATAGTGGCTGTGTTTTTGCTAAATCAATTGAAGATAAAAGCAGCAATTTCCAAAAGAAATCCAAAGAGAATAGTACCAAACCACTGTTTTCTAAATCACTCTTTTGTTAGTTAAGACATCTAGAATACTTTTATTCCTTCTAACATCGGGAACGAAAAATTGACAGTTTATTTCCAAAAGAAAAAACCCTGTATTAATTCAGAAAAGAGACTAACGAAACCACAATAAGAAATTCTTGGTGCACTGTCTCACATGAAAACAAATTAAAAAGTAAGACTGTTGGAGCAGCAATGTGCACCAAGTATAGATCTAAATACTTCTGTTTGTAAATAGTTGTTATTACTACCTATAAAAGGCCACGGTGCCATGTAATCTCAGATTCACTAATACAGCTTTTACTGTGATTATTGATGTGAGGCTTCCACAGAAACATGGATTTTCTACCTCTTTTTGCATAAGCTTACTCATTACGCTACTGAGATAATTGATCTTGATTATCAGTTGCTGTTTCATAGCAGTGCTCCAATTTCTGCCTGAATTTCACAGCAGAGAAAGTATGTAAAATACATTTATCTCAGAATAAGAAAATACAGGCCAAAACAATGTGTTTTCTTAAATGTAGGTTTCTAGGTATACAATTCAGCATATAAAGCACACCCCACTGAATAGCTCAGCTGCTTTAGCTCAGCTGGAAATAATAGCAAACCCCTCATCTACCTTGGAGATAATGATTTGGTAGTGGAGGTTGTACTGTAAAGTCACAATCAGCAAGGTGAGAGTTAAGTAAAAATCTCTTTTGCAGAAACATATGTAAGGACAGGATTGCTCTATAAGGAAATTGCTTATCCAGCTGATACCAGTTGTAGTTCAATACTGACTTAAAATTTCAAGATACTAGTAAAAGAAACTAGCTTTCAGATACATTTTTGATGGATATCTAGGGACTAAGTACATTACTTGTTAGTTTTAATATACTTCTTAAAAATTGCTCTATCACAGATCCTTAAACCTTTTTTGCACCTTTGCCTGAATTTCAGCTCACATGGATCCTGTGATCAGCTTTGAGTGTACTTTGATCTGTGTATTATTGTTCTGGGACTCTGTAAATACCATTGTTAGCTGGTGTATAAATCTATAGTTATTTATTTATCTTCTCATTATACTGACTATGGTTCTGTGGTCTTTTCAGTGTACCTTGAGGATAGTTTCGTGAAATCCGGAGTATTCAACGTGTCAGAACTTGTGCGGGTGTCAAGAAGTAAGTTAATATTTATGTTTAATCATTTCCAAAGCCTGCTATAATCAAGTGAAGTTTTTTCCTTGAACTTTTTTCTCCACAAGATGTAAGATGCATAGGAAGTACCTACAACCATGCACGATTTTGATATATTTGACCACAGTATTACAGTCCATCTTGCACATGTTTGGAACTAAACAAATAGGTCTTCTTTCTCTTCGATACTTAAAGATGGAATCAATTTGTTATATCTCCCTCTGCACACCTAGGGGTCTGAAGTTTCAATAAAATTACCATATGTAGCAAAACCTTCTATTTTTAGACTTACAGTATTTTAAGAATGCCCTACACATCCTTGGATGTTGCTAAAAGATCTGATTATTCTTTTAGTTTTATTTTTAATTTGTAGCTCTTAAAATAAAAATCAGTATAAAAATAAAAATGGATATAAAGTGTGTTCAACAATGTATGAAATATTTGTGTTTCTTTAGCATTGGCTGTAACTGAATTTCTCATTACATTGTCTTGTTTTGTCATCAGAGATACTACACACATGAACATGTAAATGCCCCCATAAAAAATAAATATAAAAGTACAGGTGAAGCTTCAACTGCAGAAAGAAAAAGCAAAGAGAGTAATAAGATCTCTTTTGTTGGCTTCTAACAATTGTTATAATAGTATAGCATAAAAACTGCCCACTTTTTCATCTTGCATTGCTTCCTTACTCTTTCTTCTGTCCCTTTACTATCAACTCTATTGAAGTATTTCTCTCAAGACTTCATTAGGAAGTAAAGAAGAATAGTTGAAAGTTATAGTTAGTAGTGTCCACAGTTATGATATCAGCATTTTTAAAACTGAATGGTCCAGAAAAATCACTTTTCTAGTGAGGTGAGGACAAAGCCAAAGAAGCTTCCAAATTTCCAAAAGGTCTGTCCATGTTTTGCACAGGTGTTAACTCATGCAGGGTCAGGCTGCTGGAGGAATTTAATTACTGAGGCTTTAGATGCATGGGTTATTTCATTTTCTGTGGTCAGAAATTAATATTCAACGGCTAAAATTATGTTAAATCCTTCAGCAAAACAATGAGCATTGCAATCCTGCAGTGCTAAGGCACATCCTTTTTTATGCTTACTGAAGATACGGTTTTGGTATTTTAGAAGGCTGTGTGAATTATAGCTTTCTTTTTTTTTGTTGGGTGGTTAAGTACATTTTAAAGTATAAGGCCATCCAGGTTAAAAAAGAAACAATATTATAATTATGCTATGAAACTGTGCGTTATGCAGCTGTTATACATGATATACTTCCAATAATAAGCATTAAAGCATGTGGTTTCTGTGGGATTTCTTACAATGCATTTGTTTAACCTCAAGCCGCAACAGAGTTGTACTTAAACTGTCAGGAAAAATACGAACCTTCAAATGCATTACACAACGTACAATTATTCTTTTAAGTGCCAAAGGTAGTTAAAATGCACAATGCACAGACAATGAACAAAGGTAAATGCACCACAATATATAACACATAATTTTTTTTTTTAATTGCCAGAGTCTGTATGGTACACAGACCCTATAAGGAGATGAAGGTAGCACTGACTGTATGTATTTGCGTGTAGGTGTACATACACAAAGCAGAACTTGTGGCACTGGGCGAAAGAAAAAGGCAGAAAACCAGACTGTCAACACAGAAGGCTATTATTAATACAAAAAAGTTAACATCAAGGAAAAGGAATTAGCATGTCTCTGAGTTTTTTATTTCCATTTTATTCAGTTCTTTAATAAATAATGCTAGATGTCCTCATAAACTTGACCTCATTCATTATAGTGCTTGAGGTCTGTATTACCTTTTTCATATTGGTGATTCCATGTTCTCTCTTATAAACAAATGTATTCCATCTGCATAATTGCTAAGTGAGTACTAGAGAAGATAATTCACTTTTTAGATGTATAATCATTGATACAACTTGTCTGTGTTTAGTTTCCACAAGAGGCAGAAAATTAGATACTGTAGTAACATCTTGATATTTTTCTCAGTGTTAAAAAAGAAAAGAGGTAAAAAGGTAGATTATCTCTGACTTCTTATGATGATATGTTTTTCAGCACCCATAACCCAAGGAGGTGGAGTGAACTTCCCAATTGGAGAGCTTCCGAGCCAGCCATATTACCATGATATGAATTCAGGTGTAAATCTACAGAGGTCCTTGTCCTCTCCACCAAGCAGGTAAAAACTTGAAATAAGTGCTAATGTGAACCATGTTTAATAGTGTAAGACTAACAATTCACAAATCCTGTCAACAACCAACTACATTGTTAATTTCCTCTGATTTTGTGAGGCTAGCTACTTCTCTGTGTTACCATAATCTCTGTATAGATTTATAAGTTATAAATTTTGTCATTTGAAATGGTGTCATTATTGCCTGTCATCTTGCATGGTATTGAAGATGGTGGTAACTTTCTTCAGGGTTTGAAGTGCCCACTAAATCATCTGCCAGGAGGACAGCTACACATCCCAAAACTGTTGCTGAGCTGCAGGAAGGTCTAGCACTTGGGGAACAAGTTGGCATGGCTCACAATGGTTGTGGGCAGAAAGACTGTCTTTTAGGGCTCCCTCTTGGACCTCCATCTCACAAGATATGTTTGGACAGATACTGTTTCCTCCATAAAAGGTGTTAAGATAGGTATATAAAGACAAGGTGGTCTCATCCATAACAGCCCAGTTCATGCAAGTGTGTTTCCTGCCTCCCTCTTCCAGGGGGCATTTCCCAACAGAGTGAAAAGAAGGAGGAGCATGTAAGATAGTTACAGTTGATTTTTCTCAAGGGTCTCCCTTTGCCTGCTACAGGTGATTTAATCTGAGGGGCTGACTTCCTCCTAGTTCAAGATGATCCCTTCTCCCTTCTCTGAGAAACAGTCCCATTTTCTCCCTCGGGAGCAGCTGGTGGGCCCATGCATGCAGAGAAGCTGCTGTGCCCTCCTCCTGACTCTCAGATAATTTATTACCTGCCAGACCCCTAGGGCCCCTTGGTTTTCTGAAACTGTCTGCTATACCATGAAATCACAAGAACTTTAGGAGCTGTCATTTCCCCACATTTCTGCACCCCAGTGAGTCAGGAAGTGTCTGCAAAATGGGACAGAGTTTAACAGGACTGTCAGGGGGCTGAGGTATTCTTCCACCAGCATTTGGTTCTTATGAGTTATTTTGCTCATGTTCCCATATTTCATTCCATCATATTTTCAGTGTGGCAATATGCAAAATAGATTGTAGAAATTGATGGATTTATTAAAATAGATGGATTAATTATCACAGTGTAGCAGTTACAATTATAGCAGCAGTAGAAGTAGTAGCAGGAATAGTAGCAGTAGTAACAGCAGTAGTATTAGCAGTAATAATAATAATAATAACAATAATAATAATAATACACCATTAAAACCTTTATTCTGGTTTTCTTTGGCAGTCAGTATAACAGCCTTAGTATATATTGCTATGAAGAAACTTCACTTTCCTCCATTGTATTGAGGTTCTGCCTCATTTTATGTGGTGTGACTTGAAATAAGGGCCTTTTGTTGTTTTTAATTAAACTAGTCAAAAATGAAGGTGTTTGTTTCAGGCTAGCCCTCTTTGAAAAGCTTGGAAGATTGACCTGATGAAATACAGTAAAGTACATTTTTTCCTCAACACATTCACAAAAGATCCCATTCTACCTTGGCCTCATTGGTGACACTTGCTACGCTTCAGGTTTTCTGAATAGAGTTTAGTATTTCATGACACAATCTTTCTTTGGTAGGCTACATGAACTAGTTTCTTGGTTGTTCAGTGAAATGTTGTGGACTTCTACATTACCCATTTACACCATCTTTGAAATATTAAGTCATGTGAATAACTTAAGCGCATACCTGTGTCACATATTATTAACTTTGCCTGTGCAAGTTAATGTAGGTGGTAATATCCAGATTTTTTTGTTGTTGTTGTTGTTAACCTGAATTACTCTCTATTAAAATGTTTGTAGAGATCTAGACAGTTTATATGTCACTACTAGATGAATATTATATTAACTGACAAATCTCACAATTCTTCAACAGCAAAAGACCCAAAACAATCTCCATAGATGAAAATATGGAGCCAAGCCCAACAGGAGACTTCTATCCTTCTCCAAATTCACCAGCTGCAGGAAGTAGGACATGGCATGAAAGAGATCAAGGTGAGTAAAATGGGATAATTTTACCTTGAATTATGTTCAAATATACAATAAATCACTGCCATTCTACTGCTGCAATACAACAATGGCTTTTTAGAACAATCTCTTTCTCTGTGTGGTGTATTAATTTGCTAGTTTTGTAAATGTATTTAAAATCAACAGCCAACAGGATATTGTATAAACAACCACAATAAATAATGTTGTTAATAGCAATAACAATAATAATTTTTCTATCTGGTGACAGCCTTATTGTTTGAAAAGATGTGAAAAATGAGGTAGTTGATATTGTCTATGCTGTGATCATCCCATTAGAATTTAGAGTCCAGTGCTTTCAAACAAAAATCAAAACATCTCCTTACTGTGGTTTAGTCAACATAAGATTACACTGTTTCTGTATTACCATGACACGGACATTTAGTCTCTACCACGTGACTCAGAGTAGATCCAATAAGGTCTTTCTGAAGAGCCCACATTTAGCTCTATGGGACTCTCTCTGCAGGCTGAGGGGATTGGTAAGTAGTGGTATGTTCCGGGTTATCCAAAGTGAAAAACATGCTTATGTGGAGAAGAAAGTTATGGCTGTCAAAAGAGTGAAATTAATTGTCATAAGTCTCCCCCATGTTATCTTGATGCTTTATAAATCTAGGTGCTAGTGCAGTCTTTTCCCTCCCCTTTGTTATGTGAGAATGTATTTAAACTCATCTATTTGAAAAGTGTTGGTTAATGGATCCTGTGGCTGAAGCACTGCAACTGTCTTGAGAGACTGTGACATGTAAAGCATAGTATGTAAAAGAGAAATAGAGAAAAAGATATGCAGTTGCTTCCTTTGCAAATCTTTGAATATTTGCTCTCAGTTTTCACATCCATTGCTGACCATTGCTCTCAGTTCTTCAGCAACTGAATGACCCTTTGGTCTTACCTCATTTTTATATTGTTTTAAAGCTTAAAAAAAACCCAACAAAAACCCCAACTCTCTTTTTTTTCCCTGCTAAGATTTCTCTTTCATCTCCATGTGCAAGGAAGCATGTGGCTGGTATTTCTTTTAGCTGCCTTTTACTTTCACAATTCCGTTATAGTCAGTCTCCTTTTAATCTGCTTTTGTCTACCTTCTTTACTGTGTTCTTACCATTAAGCTGTTCTTCTCAATGTTAACCAGTGTTTTTCTTCATAATTTCTTTGGTACTCCCTTTCTTGTGGAGGCTCTGGTACTTACTTTTGAATGTTTGAAGCATTAACTTTTTTAAAAGCAATTCAATTTTTTGAAAAGAGGATTGCCTGTGGTTTTGCATAACCTAACTTAAGAACAGTAAATGGGAGATCTGCCACACAGAATCTTCCTCCTTATGCAAAATATTTTTCTCTGTTTTGCTGTGAAACTTTACATTTTTTCCATGGAAGATTGGATCATACTTCAAATAAATTTTTTACTTTCTAGATAAATTTTTTTATAGTTGTAGGGAAAACAGCTCGTTCTTCTCTCTCACATATCCCCATTTTGAAATGAAGTAGTTTTGGCTGCTGTTTGAGCTGTAGGGGCTTCTAGGAAGTGCACTGCCATATAGACTCCTGAGTGCAAGTTCTGTTGGCAGAGCCTTTCACAGATATCTCTGTAGTTCTCAAGTATCTTAACTGCATTTTAGGTTTTGAACCATTCTGCTTGCAAAAAATTATTTTCCATGAACACTAGATTTCTTAATGTTTGTATGAACTTCACGTTACAATTATCAGTAGTGAACAATGTTGTGATTTAAATAGCTTGAGTGTATTTACAATGAGCCTTTACTTATTTTCTGTGTCCTTAGATAGCTAGACTTCTGGAGTGAAACAGTTTTTAATATGTTCCATAAACCAGGGAACTCCAATATGAGGAAGAAAGAATAAAGAAGATATACTTAAATCAGTGTGTTTTACTTTTCTCTCTGGAGTTTACATGCCTCCCTGAATATCCTCTCCTCCAGCACTAATGGACTTAGTGACATTTTACCAGATCCCTGTCAGAGAGGTTGCCTTTAAGTCACTACTGAACTGTTTTTTCCATCCTGAAGATGTTCTTCCATTCCTGCAGAGGCACAGATACAGCACTGTCCAGTACAGTTGTACTGAGGAAATAGAAGCCTTTTTCCCCTAAAAGTTGTTTGCCTCTGATCACTTTCTGAGGTTATCGTGCTGCTGCTGAAACTCCATAAGTAGTAACTGCAATGCCTGCCCTGGATGCCTGGGCTCAGTGGGAAGTGGTGTGGGGCAGGTCCTGGCATATTTGTTGTGCTGCTAGTTTGTTAGATCTTAATATCATCTTCATGGCATTGATTTCATCTCTCCAGTGACCAGTGGTATGACCTAAAGGAGTGGCATGAAGCTCTGTTAGGACAGATTTAATTTAAATATTAGAACAAGGTTCTTCACCCATAGGGTGGTTGGAATAGGCTTCTCAGGGAAGTGGACACAGCTCCGGTCTGACAGAGTTCGAGAAGCATTTGGGCAGCACTCACACACACATGGTTCTTGGGGCTGCCCTTTGCAGGGCCAGGAGCAGGACTTTGGTCATCCTTGTGGGTCCTTTCCAGCTCTGGAAACGTGGAAATGTAAGTAATAGAATCATCATTCTGTAATAATTCTATTACTTGTATGTATCTGTGTAAAAGCTCCATTCAGATGCAGATGTTTTATCATTATATTGTATTTATGAAAACCTGTTTTCTGCTTCCATATGCCTGCAAACACAAAGATAATATAAATAAATTTTGGAGGTGGTTTCTATGCCAGAGATCTCACTTGTGTTACTTCCCTCTCATATGTGCAAATCTGTATGCTATATAAGGTTAGGGATAAGTGAGAAAGAAATAAGCCTTTTGGGGTCACATTTGTGTTTATCCAGGGTCAACAAGGAATGCTCATGTAGTCACAACAGGCACTGCTTCTTCAGGCTGTATCCACAGGTCATCAGCATCAAAAATACAAACAATTTCAAAGTACCTACAAATAAATATGTCTCTGGATATCAAGTTTATGGGTAAATAACTTCTTTATCACTCTAGTGCAATTTTAAGTTTTCTAAGAAAGACCACATGAGAAATAGTGTTGATACTAAAATATACCATTATTGATTTCAGTTTCATTGTATCAGTTTTGAACTGACAGAGAGAGGTTTCTAACTTCTGAGCTGAAGTAGCTTTAATTTCTTCATCACCATATCTAAATGTAAAGTATTTTCATAGAAATTTAAATTACATAGTTTTGAAAGATTCTCATCATTAAGGCTTTTCACATCTTAATTTAACAATTTCTAAAGTAGCAGAAGTGTAATGAATGTGGTCGTTTGGAACTGGATGGTTGCGATAAAACAATGACATCTGAAACTCATTTGAATAAAATATTCAGGAGTTTCCTAGGTGTCTGAGGGGTATTCTAAAAGTTTTGATAGAGAGAATGAGACAGAAGTTAATGGGCAACATAGAAATATACTGAGATTGAAAATTGGACAGAGGAAAAGTTTGCAGTCAGGTGAAACAGGTTAGACCAACCTTCCAGTGCTTTGAAAAGCAAATATCATTGTTTACTAGGTAAGAAAACTTTAGGAGAGGAGTGATTTTGTTGTGATTTTGCAGGCATGCATCCTGAGGGTCAGGAACATGATTACAGGAGTACTTGTGTGTAGCCAGAATGTAGCATTTGTGAAACTAAGAAAAGGAAATCTAGACCAGTTACAGTAAAATATTGCTCATACCAGACTCTGCTTTCAGTTGTAAAATTCCAGACTGTCCTTTTACTATTAACTGCCTTCCTGTCATAGTACATCCAAAAATGTTTTGATAAGATTTCCAGATGTAGTGTGCTTTATAGTCTGTTTTGGGGGAGCTGTCTCTTTGAAGATGTGACTCTGGGCAGAAAATAAGCAAGCATGTCTTAAAAATAGTAACGTTATAGATGGCATACGCTTGGTAGGAAATAAACAGACAAAGAGCTATGTTAACAATTTGATATAAAAATATAATCTCCCTATAGTTAACCAAAATGAACATTAAAAAGAACTTTTAATTTTTTTTTTCATTTATTGAAGTCGGATTATTAATCCTTGTGGAAGAAAAGAAAATCTTATGAAGTCATGGTTCTGTCCTGGAGGTTTACTTCACTGTCTTTCAAAAAAGTTTGTGACTATTTAAAAAATATATGTAACCACAAGGGTATGCGTAACTGTTTCAAAAACACATTAAGAAAACACCATGGGATGACGGTGTTGTTTTTTATTTTGGAGACATCCAGTCCATGTGGGAAGATTTTGTAGTTTGTGCCATTATTTTTGCTATGTCGAAATGCTTAAAATATGCTTCTATTTGTGTGATTTTTTTGAAACAGGTTTGAGGTTTTCTGGCAGAGCAAATAGGCAGGTTTATAACTGCCGAGATTTCTCCCAGGAATTTTGCCATTAGCCTTTCAAGTAACTGACTGTCATTCAAAAATCCTACAGTCGCAGAAAGGGAAAAGCCATCTCTGAGAATGGTGCATTACTTAGAAGTAGAGCCCTAATATGACAAATAGGATTTTAATTGCTATATATTCTGTCAGATATTGTGCAAGTTATTTTTTCTCTCTTGTACTTTGTTTCTTCAAACTGGATGCCTTAATAACTTCAATAATGTCTGGATCATGTCTTACACCTACACCAATTAGAAATATATCTGTGTCTAATAAGTAATTTGCAGTAGATCTCTTCTAGTCTTCCTTTCTCCAGGTTGCTGTTACTGAATTCTTTACTATGTTTCCATATTAAACAAAATTTTGAGTTCCTGCACTGGTAAGATTTTGTGAGACAGATGTAAATTTCTGCCTGAGTAAAACTGATGAGAGTTTTAGAAATTTAGAAATTTGATGCAGTAAAAAAAATTTCCCCTCACAATTTGGAAGAGGAAGTTACTAAAGCTCTAAAAAGTCTCTAGTGACTAGTGCAGTGGCTAAAGAGTATTTAGGATTTAATAGGCCAATAACTGTTGGTGAACATTTTGATTTACTAACTGGTAAGTAAATCAGACGCTTTTTTCTTAACTTGTAAGGAAACAGGAATAGCAGAAAAGAGAAGGACAGTGTGTGCATCTATGGCCTCCTTTCTGAAAGATGGCTTAAGTTCATTAACATAATTGCAGACAATTTCTGTATTTGTCCTTGATATCTGTTTTGCTGTTATAGTGTTAAAACACTGTGTACATTGGAAATAAAACAGTTGTCATCAGTGCACACTGTTCATGACAAAATTGAAGAGATTCATGGGGCTTTCCATGGTAGTCAGATATCTGGAAATACTGAATATCAATATACAATGAAGTGAATTTTAATTTTACAGTTTCTTCATCATGTTCATTCTCTTACACCTCACCCACCTCTAACAACAGTCAAGAACCAAGATGCCATCATTCCATTAAAACTGAAACAGCTGGACCGCCTTTACCTGTTGTTTGGCCAGAGAATGTTGGACCCTCCACTTCTCAGGTCCCGACATCCTTTGTTGGATGCTCCTCTTCTGGACACTTGTCCCCTTTTTCTTTCTCCCCATCCTCTGGAAACTCCTTCCCCATTGGGGTCCTTCCTGATGCCTGTTTCTTACTTGGGTCTTCTTCTCATCAATTGTCAAGGATGGATGTTCTCATTTCTGAAGTGAAGGAACTAAAAGAGGAAGTAGTTAATGTGGTCCAGGAGTTGAGAACGGTAACAGAAAACCTTGGCTTTTTGGTGTCCTCTATTGGACAAGGTTCAGGATTTTTTCCAGCTCCTGGTGCTCCTTCTGAGGGCTGATACTTTAGAAACACACTCTCTGTCTAACAGCTTGGAAAGGTTCACCTTGATGAATACCTGTTAAATGCCATTCTGTGTTTTTGGGTTAGTCTGAATTCTCAAAACCTTTCTATGTCAAAGTATGTTTGGAAGCAATTTGTATCTTGTTAGTAGCTTGTTGCTTCTACCTTTGTATATTTTATTATTTCAAAATACTCTTTAGAAAATGTATACGCACGCATACACATGCATTTCATATCTGTGTATCTCTATATAATACATACAATTTTCAGTGGTTTTAACTAGTATGATAGGATTATTTTCAGCACTGTAGTCAAATGCTGCCACTTGATAAATTTTCATAACTTTACATTTGTAAAATGAGAGAGATTTTTGACCAAGACTAACTTCTCAAAATGTATTTCCAGAGTAAATTCTTACCCATGGCTTCTGTGGGCCTGTTGGCTTCTGTGATGCTGGAAATGGCATCATGGTAACAAACAATAGCCTTAACAAGGAAGTGTAATCTGAAGGCCCAATTTGAGTTTTCCTTGTTCTTCCTCATTGCAGAAAAAGATGTTGGCAGAGTTCAATGAATGAACTTTGTCTACTTACTAAAAATAATGTTAAATCTTGGGATAGTTTAAACAAATCCAAGATCAATAGGAAATTGGTTTATTTTTGTTTTCTGTAGTGGCAGTGTTGCAAGAAAAGTTGCTGGTACCTGAAATAAGTTAAATGTTATTTTTATAAAGATGAAAAACACTTAAAGCTTGAAAGGCACTAAGTATAGAAAAATAGGGGAAGGATCTCCCAAATGCCTATGTAATGAAAATACAGAGAAAGGAAAACATACCATGAACAGGATGGCAAAAATATTACAGGAGTAAATTGCTTATACATCCAGAAAATTGACATCCTGCATTATTGAGAGTGATGTTAAGTTTATGCTCCCTTCAAAAAAATAAAGCAACAAAGATTGTATCTGTTTTTAAAATAGATTTAGACAAATTTACAACTTGTTCATAAGTATCTTCAAGTATTCAGTATAGCAGATGAGGAGGTTTTTGTTCTGGGCAGAGCAGGGACCTGACTTTTCCTTCAACCCATGAATACTTAAGTCTCTGACTGAATGAAGAGTAGCAAAATGTTTAGAAATATAAACAGAAAGACAAAGACATTTGGAGATGCAATAGGAAGCATGCAAAAAAGGTTTGCTTTTTTTTGTGTTCCTGGAAATGACTGTTATTTGCTCAATAAAGTCACTGTAAAAAATCTCATCACAGATTCTTTTTCTTTTGTTTTGACAAATATATTGTGCAAAGACCTATTACCTAATGTTTTCTGTGTGTGATTAGTGAGTTGAATACACTCAAGGTCTCCATATTGATCAATGGAAGATGTTAATACAAAAGAATATTTTTCTTGTGCTCATGGCCATTATCCTGTGATGAATTTTATATCGTGGCACCATCCTATTATGTGGATGGTAGATGTCCTTTGATTGAAATGACTGATAAAATTAATGTCTTAATTCAAGATTTGTCCCTGGAGCTATTATGTGTAATTTTCTTATTCCAGTTTTGCTGAATAAGTGATTTGGTATTTTGAAACTGATCACCTCTTTTTAAAATTTGTAGTGTATGTGTAAGTCTGCATAATTTAACGTATATGGTGCAGAATATTTTCATTTGTGGAAAGAAGAGGTATTGTAATTTTTTGGGCACCTCTCTTCATTCAAAGGTTCTGGTTTTGTGCATAGATATATTTGAAGGGTACTTTTTTACTGCTTTCAAACCATCTGTGTCAAGGTCAAAGTAGTATATTTCTGTCTGACAATGATTTTGTCTCCATTCAAAACCGTTCTCTACATGGATCAACAATTAATGTGGCATGCCTCTTAAAATATCCTTAACTGTTGTCAATATAGACTATAATAGTAATAAAAAACAGATTTCATAATCTAAATGCTTCTAAATAAAAAAATTCCCTCACATTATTTTATCTCAAATAGCCCTTTAATCTTTTTGCATTAGAAAATGGAAATCCTTTTGTGACTTTGGCAGTTATGGTTACAGTATTGATTTTATTTTCTGGCCAAGG
>VXBB01005087.1:57509-97667 GCA_013399915.1 Illadopsis cleaveri | reverse complement strand
TATATATATATATATATATATATACACACCTCTTAACAATGATTCATAGATGATGAAATGGCTCAGTCTATTTCTGAAGTGTAAAGATAAATAAAAAAAGTGCTCCAGTACCTGAAATACACTGGAGCTGCTTAGGGTAGTGGCTTTTTATGGCAGTGGCTTTCTAATGATGGTATATATATTTGTTAAAGTAACACAGTATTTTTGGTCTGATGCCTTTTATGTCTATTTCCAAAGTCAGCCTTATTACTTGCAGTGCCTGCTCCATGTTTAATAGATAGCCACCCCACTGAGCTCTGTGTTAGTCCTAAGTACTTCCCACATGACATCAGACAGGCTGTGTTGGTACAGAAGTGTTTGGATAAACTGAGTCTGCAGTTCACATCTTCTACAGAAGATGTGAGACAGGAGAGGCTGCAGAGGTGCAGCTGGTCCCTGCGGGTCACTGTGAAGGGAGTGGAGACATTCTCACCTCCTTCCAACAGCACTCCAGATGCCAATGATCTCCATTATGTCATCTGTAGCTTGGGGCTCTCACAGCAGAACAGTGTTTCTGGTATGAGATGAGGGTCAGGAAAGGTGAGGAAGGCTAGCCAATTTGATTCTAGAAGATCAATGCTTGGGAAAGAAAGGTATGTTTTTCCTCACAGGAAACAGTACAGATATGGTAATGTAGTCATGCTGATTATTATAAACCTCTCCTGTGAGTATTACTGTTACTTCCTGGTGAGAAGAGGTGAGATGTGTCTAAAGGATGAGAATGAAGAAGTGCTGCCCACAGCTTTTACAGGACAGCATGCCATAGTTTCAGCCTAATCTTGGTGGGAATAGCTGTAAATTTACATGGACATAATCTCTTCAGTATGGCAGTTGCATGATACTGTCAAACAACAGTTATGGGATTAGGTCTGTATGTCCTGTACTACAGCTGGACATTTTTTGAAATGAGATACAGATAGTTTTGATGCCCACATATTCAATATTAATAGTTTTTTCTGACCATCATTGCTTTTGTCATCCCCCATTTTATAAATGGCCTTTTGTTAAAATTGAAAAAAAATATTAAAAATTAATTTTAGGAAATGTGTATGCAGGTTTCCCAATTACCTTAGCTTAAATGTCCATGCACTAGATTACACTTTCCAAAAGCTAGTGCATATAATTTTTACAGGAACTGTACTGAGTTGTTTTGCTTTCTGTCCATAAAAAATAGGATAATCAGTAATGAAATCGAGAATTTCAGTTGTCCAACTTTATACAGTTAGTCTCAAACACCAGCAAAGAGTGTCCTGCATTCATTTATACAGGGACTTGTCTGGGTTTTCCACCCTACCTCCCTACATTCCGTCTCCAGTATGCTGGGAGGTGTAAGGGCAGGTAGGTAAAAACTGGCTTCTTGCTCAAACCCCTTTCTGCTGAGGTAAAGAAAATCTTCAAGGTAAACATAACCCACAGAATGTTACTGTTGGCAATGGAGTACAGTATTCTGCAAGTTCTTGTGGGTAAGGATGAGAAGAATGGCAGGTCTGCTCCATCTAAAGGGTTTTAACTTTTGTGTTTCACTTGTCTGGAAGTCCTTGTATCATTTTCTTCTCTTATCTATAATAATACTTATAGAACAAAGGAAAATAAAATAGTGTAATTGATTGTAAGACTAATGAAAAAAATAATTCAGTTGCTATTGCAAGTAATTGACTCATTTTGCTGTAGCTTTTCTAAATTGCAGTATTGTTTTAGTGTTCTTCTTGACAGCTTACAATACTGAAAATTACATCAGAAGAAATTCTAGTCTAGTTTCTCTTCCTAGGTTTTTCAATACAAATCTCAAAAGACAATACATTGAAATGGTTTATCTGTTGTGAAATGGCATAAAAGCACAACAGAGCGTTTGATTATCCTTGGGCATGGTTGCTGATGGGATGCCAATTGTCGCAGTCTGGTAGACTGGATTGTGTAATATGGGAGATGTGCCTGTGAAAATAACATTGGTGCTGATTTGAAAATGGGAGGTTACCAAATCTTCATACACTGAAATATTCTAATCTAGTATAAAATTTTCATATGTAAAACTATTTTCCATACTTGACATAGAAGTAAAAGTAAAACTGAGATAAGTTTTTATAAAGTGAAGTAAAACAGATCAGTCTTTTAAATGTGAAGTGAGCAGCTCTGTCCAAACCTTGATACAAGTCCTAAAGTTTAGAACACTCTCAGCTGCTAAGCAGAGTGCATGCAGCTACATGACCCTGTTGTTTCTCTCAGAAGTGAGTACAACGGCCTTCACCTTGAGAATTGCAAAACATGACTCAGAAATCCATAGCACAGAATTGACCACGATTTTTTGTTCTGCTTTATTTTGTTGATTTTTCATTCTGGAGAACCTCAATTACAAGAATTTTTCATGGAAGTAAATAAATTTTTGGGAGGCTTTTTCTCTGGTCCAAGATAACACTTACAGTGAAGTGGAATGAGACACACCCAAGTCAAGGATTAGGGCACGGATTTGCCAGTTGCAAAGACTGGTCTCTGTCTGATACAGAACAGGAACTCTAAGCCAGTCTTTCTCTGTAATGAACATCAAGGATCTCAGACACCCAGCTGTTCAGGCACATCTCTCTTTCTTTCCTATTTATTCACATATCTGTATAAAAATGTGTCCCCACTCCTCTTCTTGTTTTTGTGGAGAAGATAAGTGAATTAAATGTTTTGATTTTTATGATTCTTAGCTTCCATCCAGCCCCAGTGCCAAGTCTTTAGGGCAGATATAACAAAGCCTTTTTTAATAAGTGAGAGGTGGTTGTAGTTTGAAGTCACACAGCTGTCAGTATTCAGCATTAGGTCCCTTATTAAAATGCACAGTTGAGAAATACATAATGCTTATAATGTTAAAGGAAATGATACTGATCTCATCAGAAATTTGGTGATGCTGGTTCTGCCTGTGCAAAGTAGCTCTGCTTCTTCTTCACGTGTGCAGGTGCAAAGCAAAGGAAATTCTCCTGAGCACAGTGGGTTTTCTTGGCATTATACAGACATGCAAAGTGAATTCAGAATTTTACCTAAGTTTTCACATGCTTCATGCAGGTGTACCTATCAGATGAGGTGAAGACTGAGACCAAGCTGGATGTGATGTATGTTGTGTATCCTTCCAGTAGAAATCATCCCAAGTACTGCCTCTGGGAAAGAGCAGTTCATTTAAAACTGTAGCATGGAAGGATGCCTCTTACAACTTGATACTGGTGCTATGGATTCCATAGTTTTTTGTCCTTCTTTATGGTGATATACACTGTAAACTGAATATGGTTTGTCTTGCTTTCTCTGGAGGTGAAGCTACACTAGTGAGTTGTAAATAAATCTTTACAGATTGTTGTTTGCAAGAGTGTACCTTGTAAAGAAAGGCTTGTGAAACCAAACAGTAGAAAATATATTAAATTAAAATATTAAACATTAAATTTAATTTATATTAATTTATATTAAATTAAAAGATTAAAATATATTTATTATTTTTATGGATTCTTCTAGCTCTGCTCATAAGCATCTCTCATAGGCAAGAAAGAGAAGCTGCTATGCTGTGNTCACTGTTTGATTCCAGCTGAGTTCTCCTTACAGGTGGCTTGCCAAGTGCTCTGCCAAGCTGACATTCATCCGGGAACTGCCTGGATGGCAAGCTGCTTTAGACTGAGGAAGAGGGTCTTTTCTTTGATGATGAAATTGCCAAAAAGTCATGTCTCATTAGTGTTTCCTAAGGTTCTTTGGAAGTGAACAACAGTTTAATTAAAGGCTGAGGTAAACATGTTTCTGCGCTTTCCCTGCAGCATTTTATCACATTAGAATTGATCAAAATTGTTGCCTTGGGCTGTCTTGAGCAGCTATACATCTGGAGCACCATTTGTGCAAGCTGCTGATGAACAGGCTACATATGCTATGTTTCACAGCAGCTCCTCTGCCTTCCTGTGTAGGCAGATTTACCTTGGAAGATGAGACGGTCTAACTATTTTTATTTGCATAAGCCCTTTTTACTTTGATGCAATGCTTTAAAATGTATAACATGCTACTTGTTTGGGTGCCTGTGTGCTGTATCTCCAAAGTAATATGAGAATACAAACAATAGTGATTTGGAACAGCACTGAGAATTTTGCATTTGAAGAACATTCTCAGCAGGACAGGACGCTGCATCTGATTAATTTTGGTCTTACAATGGCTTTGTCCAAGTGCTTTTGTCATCTTTCTGCTTTTCATCTGTATTTCAGGGGTTTTTTTTCCGAACGTCTGTTTTATTTTTGTTCTCAAAGTAATAAGGATTGGAATCCTTTCCTGAAACTTTAAAATAAATAAATAATTTTTCAGCAGCATTGTTGAACATATGAACTTTTCAGGGTATTCAGACACTCATCAGGCATAGTAGTCAGGAACCAAGTGGAGGGTGGGAATTGCAGGGGAGGGTGGAGGGTCACAGGCAGTCTGCTGTGTGTCTGGTGCCAGTGCCTGTGCAGGGCTTGACAAGCAGGATGGGGCAGAGTAAAGAAGTGGACCCTCAGTTTCATGTGTCCTGCTCTAAGTTCAGTTCAGAAAGTATTGATCCAGTTTGGTCTCAATAAGACATTCACATTTTGCAGGTCTGTCTTAGCAGAATAGAGTCTGCCAATATTAAAAGGGTCAAAAATCCTTTTTAAGATAGCAAAGTCCATGAAAGAAAGTCAGCTACAATGTGACCCCTGTCCAGTAAAGTGTGTAAGAAATTACCTCTGCTTTGAACATGAGTTAGACCATTGATTTGAAATGGAACCAATTACAATATTGATGTCTGTTTTATAAAAATATTGTAATTAAATTTGAAATAATTTGGTGCAAAGTCCAACAAATATTGATCAATTAATTTAAACTTTCAGAAAAAAGTCCAGTATTTTTGCTCCGTGGGACATCATTTAGCTTGGTAAAAATCATACATTTGTCCCTACCAGTGTGTTACCTTCACATAATGAGCTCTAAAGAGATGTTATTGATAGGGAATCTCAAAGCAGGAAGTGACAAGACCATCCTTGAGACATGGAAAAATATGAGACAAGTTAAAGTATCCCTTGTTCTTAGGGAGGTTACATTGTTTTACTATGGTTTTGGGAAGAGTAAGGGATAGGTTTTGAAGTAATGCAATAATAATAAATACTGAAATAATAAACCGGCATGTGTATGGCAGTTACCCTACACATCTGAGTATAGGTGTTCCATTAAAAAAATGAAATAAAAATTGGATGGCTGTTGAAGGAACAGATGATTTGGTGATGTTCTGAGGGGCTGAGAAGTGTCTAGGGAAGTTCTAAAGACATAAATTTCTTCACTGTTCAACTTGTCTGGTACAAAAGGAATGCAGTTTCTGTTTTGGAGGGCAAGGACCTGTTAGGACATTATTTTTAATTCTCAATTTTGAAAGCAGTAATTTAAAATTCATTTATTCACCATAGGAGAGTTGTATCATCAAACGATATTTGTGCTAGAACAGCAGAAAGAAATATCTTCAGTCTATGAAATGATATGTCCTGAGACAGGCTTCTAAGCTAATGTCACTCTTACATTGTTTTTCTATTGTAGACATGTCTTCTCCTACAATGAAGAAACCTGAAAAGCCTTTGTTTAGTCCTACTTCTCCCCAGGATTCTTCATCAAGACTGAGCACCTTTCCCCAGCATCACCACCCAGGAATCCCAGGAGTTGCACACAGTGGTGAGGGTTATGGAGGAGGAAATAAAAACCTCCCTGTTAATTTCTTCTGTTCTCCTTTCCTATAACCAGATTGTGATGCATTTTTGCAGACTTTCTTAGAGACCTAATCCAATTTATAATACTGGTGAAAATAAAAATGGAAAAGGTTGGGATACCCTTGCAGGAGTGTTCATTTAGCTATACAGGTAATCTGACTGTTGGAAGTCACTAAAAAGGATTTAGGATTAACCAGTGAATACAGTAAACTGTAAAGTGCATGAAGAAATTAACAGGGGAAAAATCCTCCCTGTGTTTCATCCTCTCACCTAAATCCCTTTTTTATTATTGTTGCTATGACTATATTGTATTTAAATACCAAAATAGGCAGGATTTAATACACAACAGAACTCACAACCATATTCACTATGTGACACAGTGAAGTAAGTACCAGTGCTTCTTTTGAATGCTGAATCTAAAGAGCCCTGATTAAGCATTTTCCAGCACCTATTTTCTGAAATCATTAGTAAATCCGTAGTAAAAATTCACTTGAAGTAAGGATATGTGGAATGGGTCAGAATGCATATCGTTGGAGGGTTTATCAGTAATGACAGGGAAATTCCAGCACCATGGTCTCTTTAATTCTATAGGTGAGACTGACCCTGGTTTTCAGATGAGAACACAGTCCTCAGAAGGGTCCCCTCAGCATTTCATCATGTCTCCTTATAAACTGCATATAAAAGTTTTAATTTCTTGAGCAGAGCTGAGTGACTGGAGGAGTAAAACAGATTTGAAAACTTAATTCTTTTCTTTCACATGCAGTTTTGGTTTCAGAAGTTTCTGTTTTATTTTTCCTCCATGATTTCAAATGACTCCCTTTAAATTCATGTGGAAGGAATATTTTCCCCTTAATATCCACTTATTTTGTATTACAAAATAGTCCTGGGCTCATTCTGGTCACTGTGAGGTTTCCACTATCAGCAAATACACAAGCATTATAAGAGCATATAAGATGGGTAAAATTGAAGGGATAGATTTCTCTTCATTTGTGTTTGTTTTGAACAGCTCTGACATGCCAGAGCAGTACCTAGTATTTTGTTTAAACTGAACTTGGTGGGCCTTTGATTAAAATGAAGCTGCTACAAAAAAAAAAAACCCAAACCAACCAAATAACAACAACAACAACAACAACAAAACCAAAAAAAAAAACAACAAAAAAACCCCACAAAACCCCAAACCCTATACTTATATCTTTATATTTAATTTAGCGTATATTTTTAAAATATACTAAAATATACATACTTGAGTGACAGTCATAACCTAACTTGTGGGTGAACTATTTACTTGCTGGGAAACCTCATATCTTTGTGGCCTGTTCTGTTATGTCAATGAGCAGTGTCCAAAAAAATAGCAGGTCCTTTAAAAATGAAGCTGAAGAAATCCAGAGATGTGAAAGGTGGTCCATCCAGAAGGGCAGTGTTGGTATGCTTGTGCTGATAACAATAGAGAACCATTGAACAATTTATAAAGGACATTGCTTTACAGACCTGATTTTGTATTTTTCCATTAATGAAAATGGAAACTCCTTGTCTCTTCTCCATTTCCATTGAACTAAGTACGTCTTTTTTTAATACACCAAGTATGCGCTCTCTAGGGATGTAGTAAGGGTGAAAAGCATGTTCTTGTTGTGTGCTTCCAGACTGACAACTGAGCATCAGAAGGGCAAGCTGTACCTTCTTTGCACTGTGAAAACATTGTCACTTTAGGCACTGGACACAATCTCTAGATAGAAAATTGTGTGTTTGTAGGGGCTGAAAATAAACAGAATGGAAAGTATAAAAATGGCTAAGATAGATAATTTTTTATTACTTAGAGATAATTTTATTGGATGGATTGGTTTCTCAAGCCCTAAAGTTAAATGTTCATTAACAGTTTCACAAAAGTCAGCAAATATTTGTGGCAATATTGATGAGTAGATATTGCCCTGTCCCCAGATGAGGCAGGTAGAGTGCAATGCAGTGAGGAATCCCCATTTCTTGGGGCTTGGTGATTTTCCTCAGTGTTGGAGTGCTGTAAAAAATGGGGCTTTATTTAGTATTTGATTTGGGTTTTTTGGGCTCCCGATGGGAAAATTGTGTAATTGGGATATCTTTTATGCTGGAGAATGACTCTTGTTTAAAAAAAAAAAAAAGATGGCATAACTCACAAAACCAAACCAAGATGCACTATTTATGAACTTGAAACAGTTGCACTTTCCATTTCCTGGGATAATGTGAGGGCAGGACTTGTTAGGTTTTTCTGTAAAAATACCATAAAGCAGGAATACAATACCTTGATTTATAACTGACTTTTTATTTTTCTTGCTGTAACACAGAGGTGAAGAATTTTAGAAGAAACAAGATGCGAAGTAATTTTAATTTTATTTTATCTTCTCCAGTCATCTCAACTAGAACTCCACCTCCACCTTCACCATTGCCATTTCCAGCACAAGCTATTCTCCCTCCTGCCCCATCTAGCTACTTCTCTCATCCAACGATCAGATATCCTCCCCACCTGAATCCTCAGGATACTCTGAAGAATTATGTACCTTCTTATGACCCGTCCAGCCCGCAGACTAGCCAGGTACTGTAAAATCAACTGTGAACCCTCAAAAACAAGTCCTGTGAGGAATATGTGTTTTCTGGGGTATCTAGACTGGTGTCTTGCCAGTTCTGGTCTTAGAGAGATCTGGAGCTGTTATATAAGTGATACAACTCATCCTGTTCTTCGTGGTTGAATAAAGGGTGCAGGTTAATCATATTTACTTGTTTTCCTCTGTCAAGCATAAGGAAAATGCTTTACTGAAAGCCCTGGCAACAGCAACAGAGCAGGTTCTGATCCTGCAGCCCTCCTGCAGGTTGGGCCACCAGAGGCAAAGCTCCCACTGCAAGGAGTGTGCTGGTACATACAAATGTCCAAGCACACACATGGACAGGTATATTTATAGACTGGAAATGAAAATAAACTCTAACAAGTTAGTACTTGCCCTGTTCCATAGGCACTGATATTTCTTTGCATAGTGAGCCCAGCACAGATATACAAAGTCTATTTTTTTCTTCCTTTTGTGGAGAACACGCTGTAGCAGATGTGTTCCTGGCAACTGCACAGGTTCAAAGTTGTGTCTGATATTGAAAATTAACATGTTTTTCATTAGTGAAGTAATTTGTGAAGGACTGTGTGCAAAACTGCTTTCCATGATAGCATCAGCACACAGCATTAACATGTGATATGCACTACAGGATAAACTGCAGTTGAGACTTGGTCTGTCAATACCTGGAATATGTCCAATGTCAGTGTAATGTTATGTTTGCTGCTCAGGCTGTTAATTTTTTGATGCTTTTTCTGAAAAGCTCTTGTGGAGGCCTGTTGCTTGTGCTTTAGCATGTTTTTTTTGGCAGAGCGTTGGATATGTATACTGAACAAACAGTGGTCAGGTTTTCCTTATCCTAAGAGTCAGGTTCCTTTGGAAGGACTTTCTTAACAGGGATGAAGGGGTTGCTACGGCAGTGTTTAGTTTTGGGCTTAGTTTGTTTTGTTTTTCACCAATAATAACAGGCCTTCCAGCATTCATTTTAAGAATGGAACTTAAGACTGAATCAAACTTTCTCCGTTGAGTAACAGATATGTACCCTTTGGACTGTGCAGAGGGTCGTGGTCGCTATTGTCCCCGTGGGCTAATTTCCTGGTCCTGCTGCATTCATGACTTTCTATATATTTAATTAAAGAAAGAGGAAAAAAAGTGGGTCTGTAATATCAAAATTTACTGTGAAGAAAGAAATCCTAACTATGTGGGTTTCGATGGTTACAATATTACTGCAAATGAAACCAAAAACTGAATGTGGAGTATGTTGACTTCAGAACAAAAATTGCTATCTGCACATGGATTAAAATTGTTCCAATCCTGTGTAGCATTTTCTCTGAGACTCAGCTGGGAATATTGCATGCAGGACCTGATTTTAATTTGTGTAAAATTTCCATGAATAACAAAGTCTAATTAAGACACCCATTAAAAGTCCTTAGCGTTAATTCAGTGCAGAAAATCTCAGAGTTCTGTTGGATTTTTTTTTTAAAATTGATGTCTTAATTAGGCACTATTAAGGGAAAAGTTATGCAAATTAAATCAGGCCCTTACTGTTATGCATTTCTTTAATTATTCAGTACTTGTTTTACTTACACTTTGATTTCTTATATGTGTTAAAAGAGCAGATTAGGTGATAATCTCTCGGGATGGTCCAATGTTCTGCTTTGGATCATTACTGAAAACAACTACATCAAAATGAAGTATCTGACTTTCAGTTGAAAAATGTGCTGTCTTATGATTTCAGCATTGGAGAGTATATTCATTGAGCAGAAGTTATGCTTTCAACTTTTGGCCCTACTCTTTTCCCTTATCTGTGGTTGAAAAAAAAATCTTTTGACCTTAAGATAAGATTTTACTCTGCTGATTTTTTGCAGAGTAGTGGCAGACTTAGAAGACTTCATGTTTTTGTCTATTCCATAGGGAAAAACACACTTAACTAGCACAAATTTACTACTTCATCACTTTCCATGACCTTTTTATTAGGGTAATTGTTTTCATTTCATTTGAGGTTTGATTTAGTTCCTAACAAGAGAGGATGGGGTAAATAACACCAAATAGACAATTTCAAGCATCTGCATTATCTATTCACCATAATTTATTATCATTAATCACTATTATTAGTAGAATATTTTAAAAATTTAATTATTTGGAATTAATCTATGAGATTTGCTGTAAGTTGAAGTAGTTGCATGCCTAGTCAAAATATCTCTAAATAAAACAGTTAAAGTTTGGTTGTAAACAGTAAAACAGCAGGATTAATATTTTGCTTAGGAAAGGAAGAAGCAACTGTCTGTGAAGTTTCAGTGACAAAAGGGGATTGTTCTGATACAATGGCATGCCTTGAGCCTAACCAGTTTTTCTTTTCTAAATAAAACATGAATTTTTATTCAAACAAATTTTATTATTATAAAATGCAAAACTGCATCTGTAGGAATACCATGTCAAATTTAATTATACTTTCCCACCTCAAAACATACACATTTGGATTTCAAAAGGAGAACTATGATGATAGTTTTAATTTAGCTGTAGAAATAGAAAGGGTGGATACCCTGACAGCATTTACCTAAAATGAACTGTTCCTCCTGAACATCTTTCAGTAATACGTTAATTTAGATTGTTACGACAAGCAACTGAGATGCCTTGTACTCCCCTCAGCAATTTTGAGATTAATTACATTACTGCTGCGCTGGTTATAGTGAGACAGTCATGCTATTCAATGGAATAGTTTAAGTAAAATTAGTTCAAGGATATAGAGCTCTCATAGGTTCCCATGATGGGAAGCACTGAGCAATTTTCTTGACATAATGTTAAATAGTCCAAATTATATGTGATGAACAGTCAGGAAGTTGAAACAGGCCCTTTGGCTGCAGTGAAAAATGGTTCAACAATGGATGATCCTAAACAAAAGGGAGCTGTTGCTGCCGGTTTCATGAATATCTGCTTTTTGTCTCCTGCTCAATATGGAGAATAAACAAACAAATGTACTGAACAGAAAGAGACCTTGTTAGATATGGAGCTGGACTTATCTCAAGCTAGTAGTCTGGTAAATTCCCAGGGTTTTGAGAACTGCTGTTCTTTCCACTGATTTAGAATTTCTACTGAGCTCTTTTTAGTATATTTATTTCCGTGCTTTTCTTTTTAGCTATGTTTTCATGTTACTGGTTGAGATTGTATGTGTGGGGATGTATCTGTATTATAGTGGGTTATGGGTGTCTCTGACTGATACTGGTTATTCAATGCAAGTTTCATCAAAAACTAATTGTATGATATGTGTCTAATCCACCTATGGTATTTATTCACATAGACTGTATTGAGGTTTTCAAAGATATCACAAATTTCCAGCATGTATTTCCTTTCTGAATGATTCCAGATTGGTGAAGCTTTTAATCTTAAAAAATATTACCTCCTCTGTGTCTGTGCACACACACACACACACACAGACACAAATATGTACACACATGAAACTCATTATTACTCAGGAGTGTATGAATCATATACAGTGTCAGAATAAGTCTTCCAATGAGCCTGAACAAATTGTCAAGCACAATATCATTTGTGTGATAAAATCAAAAACCAAAAACCAAAATCAAAACCAAAACCTCCAAACATAATTCACAGTTGAGTTAAATGGAATAACTTCCTGATCAAGGTGTGGTGAATCACAGAAAAAGGATCAGCAAGTGTGATGAAGGAAATGTAGTAAAGCAAACAGTTTAGGTGGATCCTGCTGATGGACATCCTGGTATCCATAAGAATTTTTTTTTTTATTTCTGACTGAACCAAGCAAACAGAAGCAGACAATCTTCCTAGCTCTGTGAGTATGTCATTATCAAGGGAACAGTTTACCTATAACCTTAGCTCAAAAGTTGTGATATTTATGATGAAATATGCAGTTTTCATGATATGGTAAAACTATTCAAATATGGTGGGAGTTAAGTACTGGACTGTTTTCTTCATACAAGAAATAGCTTACATATGTTATGTACTACAGGCTGACTGAACTGCTGCATATTTGCAGCATATTTGACTGCATATTTAGCTAAAATTCCTGGGTCTGATAAAACATACTAGATTGCACCCTGGGCTAGTTTGCAGCTTTATCTTTTCATTTGTTTTGTCTTTGAAGACAGAAGTATCTGAAGTGCTTGAGTATAGTTGTTTCTGGAAGCTGATGAGGCCACTTATTTTACTGTTGTAATTGATTGGGATATTGAATTTTTTGTTCAATGAAAGGCACATTCTTCAGGGATGCCAGGCAGATCCTTTGTCTTACATCATTCAATACATTAACTACAGTCATTTAGGGTTGATGAGGGAATCTTGTGAGACTCTCTTTGGGCTGGTCAAAACATTTCCTGTTGGTTCTTGGGAGAGCACTAGCAGAATAAGCAAAAAAAAGGAGCAAAATTGTGTGCATATGGTTTCTTTGGTATAGCTAGCACCTCTTTTTATTTGTTGATGCCTAATAATTTTCAGCTTATTGGGCAAGTCTTTCCTTGTAATTCTTAAGAAATTATTGAAGATTAAATAAGGCAATGTACTGTTTTCAGTTGTGATTGAGAGACAAAGATTGAGAGAGTCCTAGCTTAACCCTATCTACTAACAAGGTATTTTAAGATTTAATTGCAGTTGTAAATGATTATTTTGTATTTAGTCTGCTCTAAATGCATAACTCTCCAGAGTGCATGAAATGCTTTGTAACATAAAGATATCTTTTGAACATTTATCTAGAAAGATAATTCCTTTCCCATGCTTCTGTCACACAAACTTTATCTGTAGTTAAGGCAAATACACAAGAAAAGCTGGGTTTTTCTTTGTGCTCTACCTGTTGACAAATAACTGATATTGCGGGCTCACAGGTAAAAT
This sequence comes from Illadopsis cleaveri, assembly GCA_013399915.1. NCBI lineage: Eukaryota > Metazoa > Chordata > Aves > Passeriformes > Timaliidae > Illadopsis > Illadopsis cleaveri. The sequence goes on along the minus strand of VXBB01005087.1, from coordinate 84,490 downwards.
TGTGATTCAGGATGTAGGATTCCACAAGTCTTATGAGATCCATGTCTTAACATGGACTGCTGAAACTCTTCAGTTGCTCTCAGTGTCAGCAGGATTACATCAAGTGGAAAATTCATACAGCAGTTCATCAAATAAATTTGACTTTAGGCCTTTCTACATCAGAGCTGACACCTTGATTTCTTATAGAAAGTACAGAAGGGACCTTGTCAGCCAAGAATGGACAGCAACGTGTTTTTCTAAAGCTAATTTTTTCAAGCAGAGAGGTAGCTACGTGTCATACCACATGAAGCTTTGGCGTGGCTTTTCAGAGTGAGGTCTGTGTAAGATGTGCAGTCACAATGAGTTGCTCAGATTCTTAATACGGAAGCTAGGGAGATTCATTCCTGTGAAAAGTGGTAAGGGGCACTGAAAGAAGGCAAAGTGCATTTCTGTTGCTACCATAGTGTTAATAGCAGAAAGGAAACCTGTACACCCTTGATTTGTGTGAAGCAAATGCTTTACAGAACCCACCAGGTTCAAACTGCCCTGCATTATTTTCTAAAGTCTCAGTGGTGGTACTACAGTAATGCCATTCCGTTTAACAGAGTCTCAAAAGCAGCAGTATTTGTCAGATGGGTGATAAATTGAGGATATGTGTTTCACACATTTCATGAAACTGCCTGCTGTACCATTGAGCTGTGTCTGGTGTGACGATAACATGGCCATTTGATTTTTAGAGGTGGTGGAGCATTAGAGTGCCCTAGACAAAAAGGAGAGGGAGAAAGTTAGAAAAATGGAAGGTATTTCTGATTTCTTTCAGTTGTAGATTTTCTAAAACATTGATCACTCTCTGTGGGCACCACACAACAAAATGATGTGTGCTCAAAGACAGAATTTATCAGTTAAGATTCACGGATAAGTCTAGTAAAAAAAACTTTTAATGTAAGATATTTGGTATGAGAGCAAGGGACCAAAATATCCAGAACTGTATCTCCTATACTTTTATCAAGAAAATGAATTCAATCACCCTTCACAAAACTACACTGCCATAGGGTTTTACAGGTGTAATATTCACCACAATATTGGAACTTCTCCTTTACAAGCAACTGGAATTCTTGAGAGGAAATGGGTGACAGCATTTCCAAATGCATGATATTCAGTTTGACAAAACTGCATTCATCGGTTTATCACCTGGCTATAATATGATAACATTGTGAAACAGAATTTCTATTAAAAACCTGTGTTTTGAGAAGCAAATATATTATTCTCAAAGCATAGTGGTTAGCTGGAATAATTTAATTTTTTGTTGGGCCATGAAACTTCTTTCTGAAACACCAAAGAGAGTGTCATATGTAATTATATATAGGACATGCACAGATTAATATAATTTCTGGTCTTTGTTAATTATTTGTTTGAAGATGATTTGTACTTAAGATTTCACGGAAAAGTGGATTTATTTTATTTGGAATTGAGAAGTATAATTAAAATTGTTTAAAGAACTGCATTTGTGAGCAAAAATATATTTGATAATTTAAGCAATAAATAGTTAATGTGAATTTTTTAATAGATGTGTCAAACTTCTGTTATGTTTGAGTAGCTCATCTGTAGATGTTATTAGTTTCTGTTTCATTATAACATCAGAAATAATTTTTGTGACGCTGACAGTAGTGAACTGTATGACAAAACACTATCCTGAATTGTAACTGAATAACTAAGGTTAAATAGGCTGATATTTGGGCATGTATGTGAACAAAAGTCTGAAAGGAGGTTGAATAATTACTGATTATAAATATGTTAGAAAATCCTATCAGGGAAAAAAGTTACAGTGAATCATGACTTTAAGAAAATCTGTATTCATATTTGTTACAGGTTTCTGTTCAGACTTCAGACCTGAAGATTAAAATAAAATGTGTGCAGTGCACACTATCAGATAAAAACAGCCTGACATTCTGAGTTACATTACAGCTGTGACAGCAAATACAACTTGCCTTTGGCTTTGGACACATAAATGAATTAAAATGTGGCAATTCAAGATGGTGTGGAATTAAAAAAGCTGAAAATTGTAACACATCTGGAAATCAAATTAGGGCCCAACCCAACAGTAGAAAAATGTATGCCTGCATAAATAAGGGCTAAATTTCCCAGACCTTCATCGTGTTTACTTCTTTTCCTCACAAATTTTCCAATGCACAGCTTGTTTATCTAACACAGCTGCCTCTATAGAATTTGCCTGAGGTTTATGCTTCAGGCATTGCCTCTGTGAATCCATCACACAGACATATTGATGCCCTATTTGGTGGTAACAGCTGATTCTTCACCTGCAATGCATTTTTTCTGTAAGAATCTCTACAGGAAAACTGGAATTAGAATATAGAACTTGTTTTGTATAAGGACAAAATTAATTTGTGTTAAATGATGCACTATATGTATTTGCACTTGTAATTCAAGTGGATAGTGTCCAAATAGATATGCAGTTTCCATGCTAAAATAGGGTTTGATATAAGTATAAAGGACAAATGGAGAACAGGTCACAGATGTTCTTTCTAGCTGTCAGTTTTCAATAAGATTATGAAGGGGCTGTTTCTGATCAAAGGATTTCTCTTTTTGGACTGAAAACTTAAAGCGGCTCAGAGAACTGGAGACACTTGAGAGAGCCGATGTTCATGAGCTTGTAGTGCTATCAATTGCACCACCTAGAATCTAGACTTTTATTTCAAAAGCTTTTAGTTTTGTGTTTCCAAAGATAACAATAAAAGTGTGAATTGAGTATAAACTGATGCAGCACTATCCACGTCAATCTGAAGACAGACCATAGCAAAAACTCTGAGACAAGTATGTGATCTGTTTTCAGGACAAGTTTTATGATCTTAAGCTGCAAACTAGTTGTGATAACTTAAATATGAGTTTGATTAACTGCTCCACTGTTGTTCACTGCTGCAAGAAAAACAAATAATGAATGTTTTGTGGAGGCTTCTTATGAGAGACATTCTTCTAATAGAATTTGAGAGAGTATGAAAGTGCTGTTCATAAACTCTATTTCCAAAACTGCTGAAGTTTAAAGCAAATTTCAAGTGTACCATTTCCTATGACAACCTTTGTCAAAAGGAGGACCTTGGTTTACATTGCAAAGACAGCTCCATTGTTGAAGAATAATTGTATTTGTAAATTTCACACCATGTCTGTGCTTACCTACAACTGGTTTGCAATTGCGTTTGAAATCTAATGTGCAGAGTGTGAAACCTTGGAACTATAAGAATTAAACTTACTGAAGTAACAAGTTTTCATTGTTTTTTACTTCAGAGGTTTCTTTGTGTCTAGGACACGTCAGTGTCATCGTATTGCATTTGCATTCACTTTTACGTGTGAGACAGATAATTTCCATTTAGGAGAAAATTGGAGGAATAATAAAAATAGAGAAATGTAGGTACTTGGTGTGGGGAATCACAAACTGCATCTGCTAAAATCACTGGTAAATTCTTTATGGGTGTCAACAAGGACAGGATTTCATCCTCTGTTTGGGTGGAGTGGAGTGATGTACTGCACTGCCATTATGTATCACACAGAGAAGAATTTGGTTTAGAAGAGAATGAGGTATAAGTGTAATTGTCTTAATCTTTGTCTGAACAAGGAATGGGTTTGCTCATGTGAACCATATGGATAAGGGCAAATCTGAGGTCCATGTGAGTCACTGGGTTCCTGTTGGCTGGGATCACTACAGTACAATATAAGGTGGTACATTTCTGTAAATCATCATGGTCTCCTGTGACTTTCTAATTTATTTTAATTTATTCTAATTTATTCTAGTCTGTCTTTGGAGACAGCTGCTTTTGTAAGCTGATTATACTGTCTGTTTAAATCCATACTCTCCATGGAATCTTCTTTCTTAGTTTTAATAAAAGTTGATCATTTTGGTAAGAGATTCTCAGTCACTTTTGTGATGTTAGCATGCCACATAAGCTAAGGCTCCTAAGGTAACCTTGTGGTTTCTGGTCAATGACTCCATCTACAAACTACCAGATGCAACTGAGAGATGGTATCCCTCCAGAAGGCTGTGTGGGTAGCTCGGCTGCCTGGACAGGAGAGGAGGCTTGCCTCTGCAGCAGACTCCCTAGAAGCATGATGAAAATCCAGTCCAACTTAGTGAACATGTCTTACTGACAAGAGTTGTGTCTAGATAGTGACTTTTTCATTTTTTCACTGATTAAGAGGGCTAGCTTTTTTGCCACTCATAATCAGTGTGCATTTTTACTGTTATTTTTCATTGTAAGACTTGTGATTTTAGAGAGGAGAGATAGTCAGCTAACTACTCGATGTTATATGGACACCATATTAGTTTCCATTTGCACTTAACATTTTCTAGTGTTTTCTGCTAATTTAATTTTAGATGTCCTAAACGAGACTTACCCTTGAGTGCATTTGCAGTGTCTAGTAAATCATACTGCCAGGAAGTTTCTTGTGCTATTAATTTTAAATTTCCTCCTTCTCAATTTCATTCCATTACCCCAAGTATGTATTTCCTGTATTTTTCAAATAATTCCTTCCTCTTCTGTGTGTTTATACTTCTCACATACTTGCGGTAATTGTCTCAGTCCAGCCATTATTTAATTACCATAGTCATGCTTACCTCTTTTAACCTTTCCTTGAATCAGTTGAATTTGTCTTTTATCAGTCCATGTCTTTAGATTATCTTAATTTGATAAGATTCTTCTGATTAAAAGATTCCCAGTATTTTATGTTTGTATGACTCTTTTAAAATACTTGTGGCTCAGAGAGCACACAAAAAGCTTAAGACAAGTTATCTGCTGCTGTTGTAAAAATTATTTACTACGTGCTAGTTTTTATTGCCAGTTATTTACCAGTGGAGTATTTGCAGTCATGCAGAATGTCTAAGGTATGTTTAAGCACTGGGTAAACATATATCTACCAGTCAGCTTTGCCATATTCAGATATGCCTGCATGTAGAAAGTATCATATTACCTTGATAACCTGTACCTAGCATAAGGTCATATGCAGACCTTGTATCTGTGAAAGAAGTGTTACTTATGCTCTTGGCTTGTGAAGTTCCCATTATTAAACACTTCTGTGTTTTTAATAGGTGGCTTTTTTCCAGATCTTATGATGTGTACATTATAGTGCACTGTATCCAAACCCTTTATCCTATTCCCAAATTGTGAATCGTTGCTTAGCCTTCCAGTGTGAATAATCTCTGTGGACAACTGTGGTCAAGTCTTGGTTATCCTCCAAGCCAGCATGGTATGGCATGTGAAGACAGAAGTTTTACATCAGTTGTTTGCTCTTAATACTTCATGCATTAGGGCCTGTCCCTGGTCAGTTTACTCCTGCTGTCATGGGATTTTGGTTCACAGACACTGCACGAGCAGAAAAATATATTGAAACAATCTGATGCACGTGCATCCAGGAAGGAAGAATGCGAAAGAATGTTTACCAAAAAGTACTAAGCATATACTACCTATCTGAGAAGGGACCTGCCTGGTGAAAATATTACATGAAGATTCATAGCCTATTTAGAACAGCACATTCCAAAACACATGTGCTATGATGAAGGGCAATTCTGAAAAACCCTAAGATAGGTAGGTTCCTTAAACACAATATGTATGTTTCACAAGGCATTCTTTTGGTTTTGTTTTGTAGCCTAACAGCAGTGGTCAAGTAGTAGGGAAAGTGCCTGGCCATTTTACTCCAGTTTTGGCACCCTCTCCCCATCACAGTGCGGTGCGACCTGTGACCCTGACCATGACAGATACTAAACCCATCACTACATCCACTGAAGGTGAGGCATCTTCACCTACAGCAACCAGTAAGTATTTCTTTAGGAAATAAAAAATGTCCATCGAAGATTCGGTATGATTTCAAATTGAGGCCAGAAAAAGGCGCCTTTTCCTACTATTTGACCAAGGGGGTGCTCATCATTATACATGGAGAGCAAACATAATCTGACTGCAAAGATTTTCCTCCCGAAATTTCAACTGAAGTATCATGTTACATGAACCAAAGTTTGTGACATGACAACCAAAATGAAAGGGAAAAGCCTGCATATTTGACCACTATTCAAGGAGAAGAAAATATGTTTTTTCATCTGAGGTGGACATTGTTAAGACATTGAGAAGCACACTCAGACAGTAAGGTTTTACAATGCCTGCAGATGGAATTCCAAACAGGGACTAGATAATTTGCTCCTCAATGAACTTTCCTACAGAAATCAAACCTTGTTACAACGCATACTGAATCCGAGCTATGATAATTGCATGTTAATATAGGTTGTGTCATTTTTAGCAAAAACAACTGTTGTGGCAAAAGACAATTTTAATTCCTTGTCATTTCTACAAGGGATGGTAGATCCACTGTTTGTGCTTGTTTGGTTTCTTAAAATAGAAAATAACAAACTCCAACTTCAATGTTTTGAGTTCTTTACCACATATAGGATCATATTATTTGTCCTATTATCTTCAATGGAATTGCAGTTCTAGAAATAAGGGCAAATATCTAGACTAATTTCTTCCCTTCAGTGTATTAATGATCAGTGGTGCAGAATGTTGCTTTTCAATTGTGTTCTGCATTTCTGTTGTCCTTGAACTTGTATTTGGAGTTTGGAGATGGCCAGTGTTACCAGTATTTATCAGAGTGGTGAAGATTTTTAGGAGACACTTCCAGATTCTTGGAGAAAAATCTTAACAGTCTTTATAAGTCTCTTTAGGGTTTGTAGCATTAAAATTACTTGTTCCAGACCTGTTTAATATTTGAATTTCAAATACACTCCCTAACTGTTGGTCTGTCATTAATAGAGATCATAAACTGTATCCTTTTCAGGTGTTATACTAGTTTAAAACTTTCCATTAGAATCTGAGGCTGAGATGAGACTCAAAGACATAAGATGTAAAGGAGGAAAACTGTTTAAGCATTTATTAACAAAGGGTCGTAGTAACTTCTGGAGAAACTACTGCTCAAGTATAAAAAAAAAGTATATAGATAGATTTATGGAAGCATTTTATCTGCCCTTTCAGTATATTAGCTTCATTAAGTGGTAGCAGTGTCTAGCTGTAGCCCCACTGGTGATTTGTGGAACAGATTTTGGACCTTTTGAGAAGAAATCGTTTTAGCATCGAAGTAGAAACTGTTGCTCTAAACATTTGCACCAGAAGAGAAAACTGAGAAAACTAAGTTCTTGTACAGTTTCAAGTATTTGTGGTTTCATTCTACTTTGATTGTGCTTGGCCTATATATCTCTCTTAGATGAGGACAGGGTTTCTGATAAAAATGGCAAAAAGAACACAGTAAATGCCAGAACTGTTTTGTTATGTTTTCTGGTGATATGACCTTAATCATCACTATAGGAAAGCATACCAAATCTGTACACTGTCCTACTACCAAGGGAGCAATTTGGACTATATTTTCCAATTAAATTATCACCCAGTTTGTTGTGCAATTCCTGGGAACCTGAGTCGCTGGTTGCTGCTGAACCTTTAGAACATCTTGGCTTAGGTACTTAAAATAAGGCTTCCTCATGCTTCCATGGTAGTTTCCAAGTAAATTCTTGCCACTACAGCACATAACTAATAACAGGAAAAATCCCTGTGTGCAAATTTTATTTGAATGTGGCCATACTGCCTACAAGATAGTGTAAAACACCTCAACTAGCTCATGGTGTTATGATTCTCAGAAAATTGCTTTAGTCTATCTCCTTGGTAAAGGCTTTTGACACTGGATTGATAACTGTAAGAACATTAAAAAAATGAAGAAATATAGCTTGTTGATGAAGAAAATAACAATAAATTGAGGGATCATGTCCTTCTGATATATAACTTATGTATGAACACATATAAACTGTATTATCAGTCAAACTGTATTATCAGTCATAATAGGTCAACCACACAGATTACTAATGTTAACTTAATGGAAAAATCAACACTAACTGTATTTTATGGCATAGTTTTATTTTTATTTGCAATGACTGATTGATTGGTTTAAAAGATATATAGTTACGTGTTTATATAACTTGGACAAAAAATTAACATTATTATTCAGCGTGATGAGAATAACTTGGCAAATGATTAGCACTACTTTTCATTCAGGAGTGCTGTAGCATAATTTTTAGTAATGAGAAAGAACATCAGGCTTTAATAATATTTGGGGAACCCTGTGGCCTCTATCATCATTTCCTTCTAATAATTGGTTAATTCTTATGACAATTTTTCAGTAAAGCCTGTTTATTGTATATAGAATTTTAAATTTTGTTTAAATGAATGAATTTTCTTGGGTTTTTTCCATGTTAAATTAACATTAGCAGGCCAGTTTAGTAAGTACTTTCATCTAGCTTCTCACTGGCATGCTTGTATGTGTCTGTGCAGTTTTAGTGGTTTAGCTACTAAGCCATTGCCATTTTTCCAGAACGTTTCCAGGTTATGGTGCTACAGATTGCAGTGTGGACATCTCCACACTGGGAAGTTGAGTAAGACCACCTAAATAATTTGATAAGTGTAACTAAAAGACATGAGAAAGTAATGACTTTTAGGAATTACTGGGAGAGACCAGACAGGAATTTGTCCTACAGGTGAAGGATCCATTCTCTGTAGCTAATCCAGCATCGCTTGCAATTCTCTTTCTCCTAAGAAATGGGTTTCTTCAATCTTCTGTAGCATTCCTTCCCTTCTTAGGAAAACATTTATCGATTATATCCCATTACTGTAAAGATTAATTTCATGCCACGTAAGTAAACAAAACTTTTTATTCTAATTTATGTTGTTCTTTCACAGTTGTTTGGTGTTTTCTTGGTAAAAACAGGCCCTTTACAGAAATAAGAATAATGTGGTCATGAATATTTTCTCTCAGCATTGTAATTTCAGTGATTTCACTATTGCTTTAGATTGTATAATGGAAATTAAAAGTGTGATTAAGTTAAAAAACCCCAACATTTTGAAATAATTTGAAAAAAATTAATCAAAGCAAATACTATGGTCAAGAGACATCATTATGATTTACACATGCAGCTTCCATTGAAGTTTATAGGAATTAATACATGCGTTTCCAAATTTGGTCCAGTATTTCTTTTGCTTTCTCTTAAAGAAAAGCCAAAGACACATCCTATATATTGCAAAATCATAACTCTGGATCTCTCATATTTTTACTGTACCTGCAAAAGGTAATAGATATGATAGGTTGGTTTTTTTATCAATATGTTTTGTTCTTCCTTAATCAGCCTACACAGCCTCAGGCACATCCCAAGCCAATCGATATGTGGGACTAAGCCCAAGAGACCCATCCTTCCTACACCAGCAACAGGTGGGCAAGTTTCACATAGGTGTAATGATAAAGAGAAGCTTTTGCAGTATTACCTTCCTACATGCTGCCACTGGTACCTTGGATTAGACTGAGATCTTGAGGGTTTCAGTATTTGTCATGTGAAGATGAAGCTTGTTCAAAACAAAATGAATGCTTTAAGAAATATCAATTTAGCCAATTCTTTGTTTCTTAGATTTTGTCCCATCTTAAGGACATCCTAATATGTTTCTTTCAATATTTTAATTTTCAAGAGTTCATATGTTGAATCTTTAATAGGATTTTAGGAAGTAGAATGAGGTGTTTAAGAAACAAATACTAATTTCAAAATCAATTTAAAAAATAAGCGAAACTTTCAAAGCAAAAAATACTGTTTATTATTTTCAAGTTATTTTGTTTCCTCTTCCTCCAGATGTTTAGCACATTTCTGCCTTTTAGTTTTTGATAGTTATAAAACTGAATTCTCAAGGCAACACATCATAATTTCTAGTGTAATAGGTTCAAATTGGTCTGATGATTTCAAATGTGATAAAACCACATTTTTGTTCTAGTTTCTTACCTCATTTATATTTCAAGTAGCATTTTAAATTTCACATCTCATTAATGCTGTAAATTTAATGCAAATGAAGTGTTTACCCAAACTGTGAAAATATAGAGCTGAGATTAATGATGGCATACAAATAAATTAGCTGCAGTCAGTAGCAAGGCTATGCACATACAGAAATGGTACATTACAAAAATAAATTCAGATCCTTTAGAATTTTAATGTACTTTATGGTGTGTGTTTGTATTCCTCTTAGCTCTTAACAGCAGAGGACTTTGAAATTCACAGCATGTAAAATGTTACAAGGAGAAAAGCTGAATGTGACAATTAGAAAGAGGGTGTTAAATAGGTCTTGGTAGTTGTTGTACTGTATTTTTTTCTCAGACTTGTGTTCATGTCATTGTACATTTTTGTTTCATTTTTCAATAAAACTAACTGTTCTACATTGCTGAGATATAGCTGACCTGTGCTTCAGCTGAAACTCCCTATTCATACCCATTCCCAGGGCAAGGAGGCAGTATGTCCATTTTAAAGGTCACCACAGACCTTACAGACTTCAGAGAAAATCATAAATATGATAATTACTCAAAATAGCTGATGCATTGCCATCTATATTTTAAACTAGTAAGACCTAAATTCAAACATCTGTACACTTTTATGAAAATATGCAATGACTATTAGTGAGTTTTCCAGCCATTAATTTCTCAATAACTTTTCTGGCATATTGTTTTCCTGGATTTTTTTAACCTCTCAAAGATTTTTTTATTATGAAATGTGTTATAATTACTAATAATGACGCTTCTTTTTAAAGATGCACAGCGTATGAATATTGTTTTTTAAAGCACACACAACATCTCTCTTTTTATCCACAGTGAATGTAATGTGTGGAGTTCTTGTGAAGTTTTGTATAGTATTCTTTGAAATGTCTCTGACATCCTGTTAATTTGGGGATGCACAATAGTTTTTTCCCCTCTGTATTTTTTGGACACAATTTTTTCTGCAGACTGCTCCTGCTTAGGCTTACTTCACCTTCCAAGCTCATTGAAAAACTTCTAAACTTCTTGTGACACGCCAGAAAGTAGTAGAAGCATATTTAATTTTCTCCTGGCTGAATTTTGACATATATATTGCTAATGTTTTGCATCTTCTATTTATTTTTGTCTTTGTGTAGATCAAAATAGATTTCAAAATTTCAGCAGTGTCTTTGGACTATCAAAGTAAAAGAGATCTCAAAGGTCTTTGGTGTTCACATGCGTTGTGTCTGGTGTTTTTACCTTTCATGGTAAAACATGTGGCCAAATGGCTTAAAGGGAAGGGAAAACTCAGTTAGATCTCACATACACTTCAGAAGCAGAAAAATAATATTTAATGCCACTGTGTTAAACCAATGTTCTCCTTTCTAAGGTGTATTGCTTCATGGTCTCATTATATTACTCCAAATTGGTGAGCCACATAGTATATTTAAAAATATCAGCGTTTAATTGTCTTTGTTCTTAACTCACCAATCTGTTCTAATGTATGCAATGGACATATCTGTGTTTGCCTGAGTGTGTTTGTGTGTGTATGTGTGTATGAATGCCTACACATATGGAGAAAATTAAGGAGTAGTATGTACAGATGAAACCATCTGAAAGAAGAGAATTCTTTAAGTAGAAAGTTTTTCAGATGGATAAATATGAACATATAAGTATGTATAGGTATGTTTCTGATGGATTAGTTACCTTCACTCAATTTTAAAGGTGGCATACAGAGATGACAGACTTGGTGTATGTGTGTGTACACGCACACATATATATGTGTACACACACACACATACACACATACGTACTACCCAGAAAATAAGGTAGAGAATGGAGATTGTCTAAACAATTTTAATAGAGCAAAGGTTATCCTTTGGTAAGGTAGAAATGGGATTGATTTACTATATCCTTTTATTACTTTACAACAATTTAAAAGAGACCACTCTTCTTGTGGCAGATTTTAAATGCATTTGCTTTAAAGCAACCCATGATGAATGATAAGAAAAATCAAGGGGTACGTGAAATAAGGCAATTAATCATTTTATATTAGTGGAGAGAAATTTTCAATTAGAAAGCCAGTGGTTTTAGTTCCAAAGAGGTCTTTTAAACATTCCCCATACCCTGTAATGCACAGTGACCCCTCAAGAATAAATATTGTCACTGGTACCTTTTTTACTTCATTGGAAGAGTCTTTATGAAGATTTATTCTCTCTGGTTATGAGAAATATTGACATGTACCCCTGAGTACCTTTTGTTGCTGTTAAAAAGAACCATTATGTAGCACATTTAAGTTACAGTAACCACAATAAATTTAAAAGTTACACATGTATTTTACAACACACACTCACATGGAGTCCTGACAAAGTGATAGCTTGCTAGAAATTCCAGTAAACAATGTATACCACAGTGCACCCAAAATACTCACATTTAGATGGGAAGCACTGAGTAAAACTTTGAAAAACAATGCATAATAGGGCCAATGAGAGAATTTGTTGGCTTTTACTGATCTGGATACTGCGAAATTGTGATGTTGTATGGATTACTTAGCCTGTAACCCTGGTAGTTAGAAAAACCAGATTCTAATGGGGAATTGTAACTATGCAGTCCACTTTCTGATGCACTAGCTGGTGGATCTTCCCATTACTTGTCTTGAAATGTCAGATATTTCTATGCTGTGACATGAATAGTTACAAAAAATACATCTTGCTTCAGTAGCATTTGGAGAGTCATATGTATCTTGATATTTTCTTGTAAAAAATTCATCAGACCCCCCCTGTCTTTTTGAAGTTACTTGTGACCCCTTGTTTTTTTTTGTTTTTTTTTTTTTTTTGATTCAGCATCAGTTTCTGAGAGTCATTAAGTGTTGTTAAAGTAACTGCAGGAAGAACACCATGGGAGAGGGCAAGGGACATGATAAGAGCTGGTACCTGAATGAGTTTCTCTTAATTTTATTATTAGTCATTGGTGGAAGTATTTTCTGAAGCCAAATCTACTGCTCATTACTGTTCTTTATCTGTGCTGAGAACCATCCTAACTAAATCAAACAAAAGAAAGTTTGAATAATCTTTGCAATTATATGGGTGCAACTTCATCCCCTCCTCCTCCCTCCACCTCTTAATTTGCATTTATTGAAGATTTGTGGTTTCTAAGCCTAGACTAGAGGAAAGAAGCAACAAACCAACATACTGAGGAAAGTCAGTCAAATTCAACCTTCTATAAGTGGACACAATTCCTTGCCAGATTCTAGCTGTGTCTGGATTCTTTTGACTAAATAACTTTAATGGCAAGATCATTAACTCAGTAACAAAATCTTAATCAGTATTCTCATGGTTATATGATAACATTTCTTTAGACTCCTTGTGTCACGGTTCTCCGACTTTGTGGATTTATTATGGTATTGAAATGACAAACATTTAGAGTCAGGTTATGTTGTTTCTGGCAACAATGGTATAAAGTTGCCAGAAATAGTAGTCAAATATTTTGCCTGTGTAAACATTTAAAAAGACGGATGGATGGATGGATGGATGGATGGATGGATGGATGGATGGATGGATGAATACATAGACGCTTGTATTTGTTGCAAGTGCAGATGAATGGTATCATAACAAAATGAGATTTCTGTTGGAGTGCATGAAATAACTGCAAGGTTTTTGTTCTTGACCATTTAATTTTAATGCACCTCTGGGCCTTGTATGGATGATTCTATTTTTTATTAGAAAACATACATAAATGGAATAACTATTAAGGTTGTTAACAATAGTCTCTAGAACTTTCCTGCCACTGTGCTAATGCTGGCCCAGTTGCTGAGGAGTTAATGAACTCTTCCAATCGCTGCACTGATAAACTCAGTGGCATGGTTTTCATTAAAGCTTGCACTTTCTGTGTGTGGTATGTTGCATTCATGATTTTCACACAGATTTTACAATTATGAGTGAGACCTTTTCAATGTACATAGTAATAAGGTCTCCAAAATTATCAGAAAACTGTAGATAGCTTTTTATTTCCTACAAATGCCTTCCCTGTCTCTTCAGTTGAAAGTTGTTCTTACCAGGTGCATCCTTTAGTTACGGAGCTGCACAGGTCAAAATGTAGTTCTCCTCCTACTATTAGTCATGGAAATTGTGAACTTAACTGTCCACTGAACACAGGGTATTTGTTTACAAAATGTTTTGAGTGAATGTTACTTTTGCATTCAGCAGTAGGCTGAAAGAAGAACACAGGCGGACTCCTAAAGAGAACTTGTCAGTAAAGTCAGGAAACAGGTTATCAACACTTAGCCCGTTCTTATTGTGTCCCTTATCATAATTGACAGTTTGACGTAAAACTGGGTCACATGATTGCCAGGGCGGTATGTAAATGGCTAAGAGGTCACCTTTCACATATGCTTGCTGGAAAGGAAACACATTTAAAGGAAGTTTCAGTCAGAACAATGACAATATGCAAATATTAAGTTTTATGGGCTTTTCTCAGCTAACAGAAGCTATAGCAGTCTCCTATTATACTTTCCAAAATACAATTCTTCTTTCACTGGCTGTCACAGAAACTTGAAATGAATGTTAGTCTTAGCCATTCTTTAGATACAAGACTACAAAATCTGCTTAAATACTAACCCCTAAAAAATAATCATACTATGATTAAAGATTGAGCTGTTGGCTGTGAGTTTTTAATGTATGTGTGATTTGCATACTTAAAATGCTGCAGGATGGTTGTGCTTTTAAGGTGCGGTTTAAACTGTGAAGACAGCCATAGTAAAATCTAGCACTTGGGTAGAACGTCACATCAGTATGTCTCACAGCTCTGGAAAGTGCAAAACAAAATCCGTTTCCTGGCATTTTACGGAGCAGAAGCACTTAGTCTACTGCTTTGCTTGTCTCCAGGCCTGAGTCCACTTCCAGACTTGTGTCTCCGTCCTGGAAAATGTCTGAAGTGAATACACTGCCTCCCAGGAGAAATGCATGCAGTGGGCTTCGTGCTCTCTGCTGCTTCATGAGTGCAGCAGTGGGGATGTATCACAGGCGTAAGGGCAGAGCCCAAGATCCAGGGCTAGGAAAATGGTTGGGCTATCTGTGAGGATTGGTCATCTCCTGCAAGGCTGGGCCTCCTTTTCCACTTCATAATATAGACTCATCCTCTTTTTTTGTGGTTAAATGAGAGATAAATAAGAAAATAATTGATAATGTTTTGAGGATGGAAGATGTTGTGGTGGCGAGGTGGCTTGCCTTGCTGAAAAACCACAGAACTGTGGACTGAAGGTCAAGTGTTCAACAGCCTTCTAGGAAAGACTTTTCATCATGACATATGTCAAGTCAGGTCATTTATTTTTTGTTCATAACATACATTTGAGAAAATTAATAATGTTTTCAGCAGTTATTAGATATATCCTGAGCACTATTTCTTATGTTCCTCTACTGAGGAGTGTAAGTTTTCTCAAGTAGTTTCCTTCTTCTTCTCTTCACATATCCTGCAGAGATGCTCTTTTAGATGGCTTATAGTGGGTTAGAGTGACTCTGCCTTCTCATCTCCAGCTGACACTGTGGCATGATTTTAGAGATACTAGGTTACTCTGAGGAGGATAACTAGACAGAAAGTTTTCAGTATGACTCCAGACAACATATATCATTTGAAATACTGTAATGAAGTGTCTTATGTCCTTCCAAACAGACATGTAAGGTCTGTGCACCCAAGCTTTCCCTGCTGGGCTGTCTGGACATCCTCCAAGGGCAGCCTCTCACTGCTGCTGTGAACAGACTTCTTCAATCATATGAAGCCCAGATTTACAGAGTTCTATTAAATTCTACAGTATTTTTACCTAGAAACCACTCAACACATACACAGGATGCAGATGCAGACTTTGGAAGTGATATTTCTAAATCTTAGATATGCAGAGATCTTTCAATAGGAGTGACTTGGGAGAGGAAATTTCATGTGAGGGAGATTTAAAAAAAAAAAAATCCAGGCAGGTTAATTTTTAAAGATGTTGGGACAGCCATGTGAACCCACTGAGGAGTGTGGAGTAGCAGTTTTTGATGTTGTGAAGGTGCATTTCAGTTCAACTAATACAGCCCTAAGCTTGTAACAGAACCAGTTGTGGTGCAAACCTGCACCTCTCCACAGTGTTATCAGTACTGCAAGCATGGCCCAGCTGGTGCAGTGAATAGCACTACAGCACTAGCTGTGAGTCTTATGGAGAATGAACCTTCATATAAATGTGCTTGTACGTGCTTGCATGTACATATTAGGTATAAAATGCACACATTGCATTATCTTTGCAGTATTTGGATGTATGTGAATTGAGGTACTTATGACTATATATAAAAGAAGCATGCAATTACTAAAATTTATGAAATACATTTCAAAAGCTTGGTGGTGTTTTCTTAATGATAAATGTAACACATTAGTTGTATGTGTGGAAGGTTTTCATACAGACTGTGGGAAAAATACAGTGATTTAGTGCAGAAGCTAATTTACTAAAATGCAATATATCAGTCTCTTACTGTTTTCCCCAAATGACAAATGCAATTAGGTTCTATATAGCAAGCTAAGTGCTTGCCAGATTTCTGAGTTACTCCTAAATGAATATAATAATTTGGTAACACTAAGTTTGTGATTTTAGTATATTTTTAATGGTTCTAATCAGCCAAAGGGCTTTTATTATTAGATTTTATATTTTGTGAAGAAATAAAAGAGGGGGATGGGTGGAAGGGTTAACCTTTCAGTCTTTTGTTTCAGGTGAAAGTGAGTTTTTATAGCTAAGTTATGAATCTTTAAAATATGCATTTGTAGTGAGGATGATGACATCCTTAAGGATAATAGCAGAAATATCTCTCTGTACATTGAGTAACTGGGCTGACATATTTTATTATGTTTTCATTATTAAAATCAGGTTTAGGATTCTGTTTTGTATAGTGACTAAATCAAATGTTTACTTACTCATTTCTTTAAACATGTTTAATATATTATTCACAATTACCTCTAGCAAACTTTTTAAGTGCGTGTTTCCTTTTCTGGTTAATTTCATGTGGTTTAGTCATGCTTTTAATGGCCTTTAGAAGGTCCCTTGGAGTTCTTTAGATAACAAACAAGAAACAATCCCTATGAAAACATCAAAGACTAACATTTCCATTTCTTAGACCTTAACAGCAGGAAGCTTATTAGTATAACAGCCAGACAGGGTCAGGTTTGCGATATTGTCTTGTCCTCAGCATTTGTATTTTTCAGGAAAGGACTGCAATAAATTGTGCTTCTGTGAAAACAGTTTATTGTAGTTTGTTTGCTGTAGCCTGTACTCTCTCAAGAATGTGAACATGGAGAGAGAAAACTAAAATGCATTTAATGCAATTAAATTCAGCAACATTATCTTCAATTAAGAGT
The DNA here is from genome assembly GCA_013399915.1 of Illadopsis cleaveri. Lineage (NCBI taxonomy): Eukaryota > Metazoa > Chordata > Aves > Passeriformes > Timaliidae > Illadopsis > Illadopsis cleaveri. The sequence goes on along the minus strand of VXBB01005087.1, from coordinate 67,282 downwards.
GTTTAATCATATATAATAGTACAGAAATTTATATAAACATGACTATACAGAGGATAAAAAGTATATTTTCTTCAGAAGTCAGATAAGCTCATTTTCTTAAGCTTAAAAATAAGCAGCATATATTTTCAATAAATCTGCTAACACTATTGGGCAGCTGTTAAATAAACAGAGCTGCCAAGGGTTGCTTGAACAATCTGTGAAGGCAGAACTGGTGATTTGAGGATATGGGAAGAATTTGTTTCAGCTCATATTTAGTACACTACTCATTATATTAAAATTCAGTAAAGTATTTTAAATTCTACTTTTCTGAGTCTAAATTGATTATTTTATTACCTCTTGCTAAGTAATACCACTTTCAGCAATACTAGATTGATGAACTTCATTTACAAAATACCTTTACTCTTTTTAAATAGCAAATTAGAAACACAGTTTGTTTAATTTTGCCAAATTTTCTATAAATTGCATGTCTTCTGTTTCACAGAAAACATGCTGGAAGATATTGATTGTATTTACCTTACTAAAGACACATTATATAAAGCATTGCTTAAAAAACCAGCATAATTATTTCCTTTCTTAAAGTATTGCACTATTATTAATATTTCCTTTTATTCCAGCTCAGTTTTTAGTCGAATAATGGCTAATTGTTATGTGCTACACACTACTTACTCTTTTACGCTTTATTAATAGAGGATCATATTAAAGTATCATTATATTAAACAAGTCTATAGACATTTATTTCTCAAAATAAGTTTTTTTTCTTTGTTTTATTTTTACAGTTACTTCTTGGGAAAGTAAGACTTTTGCCATGTACAGTAGTAGTTTGCATGTATTCATTTAAATACTAAAAACTGTAGTATGCTCGATCCATATCTGACTGCTAGGTTTCAATTGACAGCTGAGAATTTGTGACTGGACCATGAATCAAAACGGCAGGCATTTATACCCCAGTGCCAGTGAGGATACATTGGGAATTACTTGGCAAAGGTAACATTTTAATTATTTCCATCCCTACACCACCTCTAAAAAAGTTGCATAGAGCGACAATATCTGTTTTAGTGGGTCTCCAGAGGTATATGTGACAGCATTATGATCAAAATATGTGTGTAACATTTCTCCTAAATGCATTAAGGTTATCTTTCATGTAAGCTGACTTTAGATGGTCCCTTAAGGTAACACCTGAAATAATGTTATGCTGTCCTATGCAAAGGGTTTGTGAGTTGAAGCAAATACTGATCTTAGGTTTTAAAAATGTCATTTGCATTCATATTTCTGGGACCTTAGTGGTTAACAGAAAGAAAATGGTGCTGTTAGAGGTATAGATGAGTATAATAATAAATGGCTGAGGTGGTAGTGGTTGTTTTTGGGTAAAGAATAACTATATTATTTATCGAGACATTTCTTACCACTTGGCTGGTGTAGTTTTAGGTCACTAACGTATACTTGAAGGTAAGATATAAACCATCTTATTTTTCAACTAAATAATGGAATAATTAGGAATGATTTACAAAAAAAGAGTTTCTTTGTCTGCGAGTCCCCCCTATTTCCTCCCACCAAGTAAACCAAACAATGAACTCCACTAACATTTGATATATTATTAATTTATTGGATTTTATATCTCTGGGTATATAGTACATTATGGTAACAGCAGAAGGTGTATGTTTATTTAAATACGCATATAAACAAATCAACATAATTTTGATACATCTGTTTTCACTTTTTTCATGTACAGGATTATCTGCAGCACTCAACACTAAATGAGGGTTGTACATGTAAAGCTTGTAGGCTGGGAGCCTATCAGATGAAGTATTAGCCACTCACCCATGAAATAATTTAAAATATTTTTTGAAATTTATGTGCACATGAAAATATATGTACCTGTGAATATTTAGTGTAAATATATGTGTGAGTGTTATTTATATGTACAAAATGCACAAAATGCACAAAATGCCTTTTGATGCATTGTACTGATGGTACTATGGATTGCTAGAAATTTTGGGACTTTTGAGAATCAACTTGGAAGGGAAATTACTGAATTTGAAAATTGGTGCTGTTTACAAATCTGAAGTTTATTTTTTTTTCAATTTTTCTGAAGCAATGTTTTAAATCTGGATAAATTGTGTTAAAATAAGGCCTTGTCATTTTTTTCCTTATATATTTAATAGTACAATGGAAAATTAGCTAATGGATTCACCTCATCTCCTCAAGGGCTGTGATTCACAATACAAATCCCCATCACGCATTAATTGCCAGAGTTTTCACTGTACTGCCAATAGTGAATCCAAACTGAGCTTTTGTAGCACAGGGAGGGTGATTTATTCTCCCACTACAAAGTGGCATTTTTCAGGGCATTGACAGGCATTAGAAAATTACATCACAACAACTTATCTAGGAACATCCTCACACAGTTATAATCAGTCATCACTCAAGCCCCCCTTAAAGCAGTGCCAGTTGTACTGATTGAAGCACTATCCTAGTGTTTGCTGAATTCTGTTTTTCAGTAGCATCGTACAACACCTTGGGCATAAATTGTGAAAAGAAAGGAAAAGTGGGGGAAATCATTTTTATGTGATGGTCAAGGAAACTTTGGTGGTGAATCAAACCTTGCTCCATGATCCATTCGCTGTTATAGACCACACTGTTTTGCAGGTAACTCCCAGAATGCTGCCTGCCACTGTGGCACTACCAACCTATACAAGCACTGCCAGAAGAGCTTGGGCACAAATTCTGCCATGGGCATTTCATTAGAGGCCTAGGCTATGCCACTTTCTCTTGGATTATGCACAGCCTTGAAGGACAAGGAAACAAATAGTTGTGCCTAAGCAGATGGCTTTTAGTTGTTGGGTTTTGAAATATGACATTCTTCAAATCCCACAAGAATGAAGACCTAAGAAGAGAAATTATACCTCCACAGGCTAAGGAGCAGTGAGCCTTTCTAACACTAAAACTAACGTTAAAAAATGAGAATATATTGCAAAAGTAATTTTCACATGTTGGCAAAGATATATGTCCCAGTCCAGACAAGTTTCTGCATCTCCAAATAGTTTGATGAATGCTAGATTATGTGATTTCCTTAGATCTGCAGAGCTCATTTTGATTGTGCTCAATCTCACCTTTTACATCAGGCTTTTGTGGTTAAGTATACTGATTTTTCAGAAGTATTATTGACTTCAGGCAGGTGAAAAAGTTGGCAGTGCCTCATTTTTAGCTGCCCTGTCTCTTCAGATATCTCTACAGGTAGCAGAGATGGTCAGGTTGAAAGCTTTGTCATCAAACATTGTTGGTGAACCACACCTCGGGAGTTTGAGAAAGTAATTGACGAAAACCTTCTGTTATTTCTTTGTCTTATTAATAGTTGCCTGTCATACATCATGGTAGGTACAGTACATAGATTTTAAAAATTATTTGTTGTGTCTTGTTTCCTTAGAAAATTATGTATCTGTTTGCATTTAAAGATTCAGGTATAAGATAATAGTGGGCTGCATACAAAGGCTGAACTTTGCAGAAAATAATATGTATAATACTAAACAAAAAAAGGACCAGCAAGCTGCGAAAACTTAGATCACTGATACACCATTTTCTACAAAACCAGAAGACTTATAGGGAATAGTGATAACAAAAAATAGATTAATACTCTGCATAGCTGAATTAAACATTCTAGTAGCTTTAAAGGAAATACTTACATTAAACATTCAGAGAGCATCCTAAAAAAACCCAAAAAAATTGAAAAAAACCCACCCCAGTTATCTGGTGAAGTATTTAGAAGTAGTAATTTTTACTTTGCTCCTCATACCCAAACAATCTACAGTTTTTGTTTGGGTTGGTTTGATTTTTAATTGTTACTTAGAACGTTTACGGTACATATTCTGTCTTTATTTGACTTTTTATATTTATTTGTAAATGTATTATTATTGTGTCTGCTGAACTTTCAACACCATTTAAACACATCAATAAAAATAAGTTCTCCAGTACTTTTATGACCATTTAGGTAATTTTTTGGTATAAATGTGAAGAAGATACTCAAAACCATTAAAAAAGCCCTAAATCCTTGTATTTTTCATAACGGGAGTTCTGTTTTCCTAGAGACAGAAGGTGAGGGAAAGCTATGAAAATCTGTAAGTCTCATTTAGAAATGCGCAGTCTCAGTAACTAAGTGAGGGCAAGAGTGCATGCAAAAAGTACATTTAAGAAATGGGTGAGAGTGACAAAAAGTGGAGGCGGTGTGCGTGAGGCTGATAGCATGAGTTTGATCCCAAATCTAAGCTACTCATTACACCATTGATGGTATTTCCAGTGTAAATGCTCATAAAAGCTGGCATGACGGGTCTCTCCTATACCATGTGGAGAATTTGCAAGTCTTCCACAGACTGTTAGCAACTTTTCTTTGCCAAAGTGTACATTTCAACTCAGCTATTGACAAATGTATTTTTATTTATATTAATTCTTTCAACAATCATTCTGCATTAACAGTTTAACATTACCTTTGCTGTATCCAGGCAGATGGACTAAGCTACAATTCCATGCTTTCATTCTGTTATCTTGACACATCAGCATAGTACAACAGCTGGCTCCTTCCTGGAGATGCTGAGGGGAGCTCTGTTCTCAGAGTGCTGAATTTCTTTCTCAGCTGTAGCTGTGGAGTATTCAGCATTCCAAGCATCATTACTCACCCCGCCCCCACCCCCTACCCCCGCCACCACTGTGTATTTATGATAAAAGTGCTGATAAGGCAATCAAATGGGATAATCTGATTAGTGAAAGAAGTTGGATGGGAATTGAGAATGGATGCATATTGCTTTTGTAGCACAATGTTTGATAATGAGAAAACATACAGCTAAAATTACACAGCCAGCAGCATGTCTGTGGAAGCATATTTGGGCAAATTTGTCTAAGACACCTGTTAGAGCAGTAGTTCATACGGTCTGACCTGTGTCCCTCCTTCATTCCTCTCCCCAGCAATGGTTTGGAATAAAAGTACCATTTAATTACAATTTAGGAACAAGAAGGCTGAAGTTTCCTGATTGTAAAAATATTCACAGAGAGAAAATATAATGATTTCTTATCTTTATCAATTTAAATTACTGAGTCTAATAGTTTTGCCCAAGTCTGTAATGCAGAAGGATGTGCAGAACATTTTTTCCTTCCCATCCAGGCAAACATCTTCTGAACACTTCCTAAGAAATTAGTTGTATTCAAGCCAGACTTGCATGCTGCCATCCCACAGGAAATGGGTCAGCAATCCATTAAGATGCCATTAGATAATCTAATTTGGAACTTAATCTCTAAATTAACCATGCTCCATACTTGAAGCATACTTGAGAGAAAGAAAAAAAGTTTATGTTTGAATCGATAGGGGAGCTGAAGCGTGAAGAAGGCTGTTTGTTTTTTCTGTAGCTGTGGTCACGTCTCAAGCCGTCTGGTAACCAGGAGAAACCAGACATGATGTAATTCCAGATTGAACATGAACTTCAGGGACTTAGAATGGGGGAACAATGGACCATAGCAATCAATAATGTCCATTTTCCACATGATTATGTTTGGAGCTTTAAGTTAAACTTTATGGGAGAAGCAACAAGAACTGCAGTGTGACCAAAATGAGTGAGTTGATGTAGAAGCAAGATGTTAAAATAAAGAAAACAATTTAAGTAATAATTTCTGAGCAGCACTGCAGATTCCAGCAGGATTAGAAAAGTTCTTGCTCTGCAGTGAGCTAGTTGCCTGTTCTGAGATCTCTTTGTTCACTTAGGTGGGACAAACTTAATCTTATGTTTCCTGTCAGATGATTTTTGGCAGCTGCTAGGGAAGGAGGAGCATATTACAGAGAATTCCCAGGTGAAAATTGTATCTTTAACCCCTTGGATATTCCAGCTTTCTACTTCTTTATCATCTTACATCCAATTGTTTCTTTTGAATTAGTAGAACTGATTTGTTTGCGTTATGTTGTTTGTTTGTTTGGTACAGTTAGGATCGTCTGCATTATTATTTAGTCATGTAATTTGATAAACTTACAATTTTTAAAAGTGCTAAGGTAGGCTTTCTAATGATTTTAAATGGAAAGAGTAATGTTTGGGAAAAGAAAAAGGTAGTGCAGGTGTGTAAATTTGAGAATCAGTTTTTCAAAGGCAACCTGTGGACTCTGGTAACCAAGCACATATTCCCCATGGTTTGGCTTGACTTGGTCACAGCCTCCTCTGTGCAAGGGCATGTTTGAAACCTTCTGTTAGCCCTGTTCCTACACCAAGTTTTCATACATGAATGGTCCAAAGCACAGCATAGACATGTGCCCTTTCTCTGGGCCCTCCCTCTGTTGTGGGTATTCTATGTTAGTAATGGGCTCTGCAGCCTTATCTGATCTTTGTGTACCTTTTTGTGTTACACTGCCACAAAAAGAAGTCTGCAGGGAATAGAATAAATAGTGTTCTTATAGGAGATTACTCTTTTCCATCCTGTGGGCATAAGTCAGTAGGTCTTTAACACCTCCATCTGCTGGGTGCGAGGTATGTGCCTGCAAAAGTCATCCTAAACTAACCTGAGATATGCTTAATACATGTCTTGAAACAAATGCTCAGCTTGGAGGTAAAATTTGGCAGCTGTTTACCTATGGATGCCAGTTTAGAATGGCAACAGAAGTACCCCGTTAAGTAGATGTTGTTGTAGGTGATTATTCTTTTTTGCAGAAATGCAGAAGTGGGAACTTAGCCAGGGCACTGAGAGTAGCAAAATTGCATTTCCAAAGTTTTTATGATCCAATTAATTTTAAATGGTAGAAGTCCCTGTGTTTGTGTGGGCAAGCACTTACTGCAGAGATAATGTGCCTTGCTTGGTGGCTTACTATTGTTACTTCACTCAACATTGAGGGTATTTCTACCTTTTCCATCCAAAGACGGACTTTGCAGGATCTGCTCTATTTTCTGTAAGCTAGTGAGTTCATGTACATGATAGTAAAGCTGTAAGGAGGAAATAGTACTTTAGATGTGCTTTCCGAATTGCGAAATTCTCTTACAGACTTCTGAAACTGTAAAAGAAAGAAGGTAGTAAGTGGTGGAAAATAAGAATCTGGAAGACCTCCACATTTACTCAGGTCAGATTAGATTTATTTTTTATTGCATTTAGTTAATTGCTTAACATTATTATACTCTTTATGTTATTATAACCTCCAAAGTGGACTGTATATACATATAATGCAAGCACTACTTGTGGTCCATTCCAGTAATATTTTAATCAGAGGCTCTTGAAACAGCAATTATTATCTTTAAGAGGAAATCACGGCAGAAATCTTGATTCAATTAACATCTGGAAACTGTAATGGAAAGTGTAATGGAGAATGTTAACCCTGTAGGATTTTCTTTTGCTATTTTATTGCATTTGAACAGATAAATACATTATACTTCCTTTGGATAGAGAGGGAACTGATGACTGTATAATATATCTGATAGTTGAGCTATGCTGAAAACTGCTACCAGTAGTGAAATTGCTTAAAAGTGTAGTGCTTCAGGAAGGTGGTCCTGAAACAGAGATGGATCTGAATCTCACAACACTCTCATGGTGCTTCTCATGTAATTTGCTTCAAAACTTAGCCTTGATTAGTTTTTTTTAGGTCTCACTTCATGTTTCGGTGGAAAGACATTTCTATTATAACTGTCAGCAAATGCATAAGTTTTCCTCAGGAGTAGGAACCTGGAGTGTGAGGTAGACCTGCTTTATTCCACTCATACAACACAAGGACTTCTAATCTGAAGGAGAGGCCATATGGGCATCCTATTAACTCTTGCAAGGGCAAACACCTTGTCTCTGTCCCAGGCAATGGAAATGATTTTGGCTTCCCTGGTTGAGGTACTTAGTGGACAGAGGCAGAGTATTGCCTCTGGTTTTGTGAAACCACATGCTGAATTGTAACTGGGACTCATACCAACTGCTGGATGGTATGGTGAAGGAAAAGGTGTTCCCCTATTTCTTGCTCATATGTGCTCCCAGGTGGAGTTTGCTTTGCAGCCAGAAGTAACTGTCATTCCTGGTGGGATGTTCTGCAGAAAAACCGTGGGTGGTTTCCGTGGCAGAAGTTATGCTCTGCAATACTCAGAAAGGTCCCTCCCAAGTAGGCTGGAGAAGGCTAACAGGGGGACCTTTCTCTTCTGGGCAGTTGCTTGGCTTCATACTGGAGTGCTGGGGTACTACAAAACAGAGTGTGGCTCATAGGGTAGCTGAAAGTCAACTAAATTTGCCATAAATGTAAAGGGAGGTCATGGGAATATTGGATAGACAGCCACACACATGTAGCTTAGCAAAGCCTGTATTTTGTGTTTGGTTATTCACAGTCGTGTCCCAGCTGTTCTCAGAGCTCTGTACTGTAACTAGGGCTGTTTTCCTCAATAGGTTTCATTCTGTTTTCTCCATTTGTCTGCAGTAAGCCTCTGGAGGTGGTACCTGGACTGGGGTGGCCCAAGATAGAGTTACATCCACCTGTATGTAGTACAATAACATTATTCTCTAAACTACAACCAGAACTCACCAAGTCTTGGATATAATGGCTTAGGAAATGCCAGAAGAGGGAATGGGTCATTCTTCCCAGATGCCAGTGCAGCTGGACTTTGCCCAGTGTGTGTGTTAAGACCAGTACTTCAGCCACCTCCACAGGTGTGGAAGTGGTGGCTGTCCTGGTCCCATAGGTGCTCTGCTGCCTACAGCACCATCTCTGGCAGAAGGCTTGGTGTGAGCAGTACAAGGGGCTTTGAAAATCCTCAAGGAGTGTATATCCTCAAGGATATACACAGTGTTAACATGGGTGATATATTTTCTCCCTAAGGATTCATAAGTAGTACTGAAAAATTTCTTGCAGTCTGCATTTTTGACATGATTGTGATACAAAGTGGGAGGCTTGAAAGGTTTAAATAAACACCTATATTAAACCGATAGGTCATATGGCAACAACAGTCATATTAGGAACTTGCTATAACTTATTTTTATTGAGCAGTTTCCACAGAAATCAAGATCTCTGTCTGGTATTTGAAGTAGCAGATAAAAATTTCATTGCAAATAGTAATTTGCTTTTAGTCAGCACTGACTTGTTTGCTTCACCCACTGTAGTCACTAGAAGGCTGGCAACTTTAAAACGAAGCAAAAACTCAAAGCTATATTTATCCAAACATTGAAGTGCACTATAAATCTTCAGAAGGATAACCTGGAACCTGTGTGTTTAGCCTTTGCCATAGAAATTTTTTTAAGTAGAATATTGACCTCAAACAAAATTTATATTCTTTGAGTTAATGTTGTATTTTTTGAAGTCACTAAACACTGTAAATCCTATGTAACAGGACAGCAAAGAATTATGCATTGTAAAACATATATTCAGACAGATCCCAAGCAAACAAACCTGCCTGGCTCTTTATTTTTTTATTACTAGTTCTTATTTTTACAAATCCATGTGCTTGGAAGCAATTTGCTTTGTGTCTATTATTTCGGAATTTACTTCTTAGCATCACTGAAATCCAAAGAGCAAGGAACAAAAAATGCATTTTAAAACAAATTGTGAAGGAAGATGAAGAATAAGTTGAAACAATTAAGCCTCTTAAATGAAATTCTGATATTGAATTTTTTTTCTTTTTGGAACATAGTCTTTTCATTATATTGTCTTGGAAAAATCTTTCATGGTTAACAAGGTTTAAATCTGTGTGAGTGTTTCAAGATTTGTGGTGTAGCTGTGATTTAAAATTTTTAAATGGGTTTTTATTTTCCTCCAATAGCAGATTTTTTTTTGTAATAGTCAATAGAATTAAAAC
>VXBB01005087.1:33336-57434 GCA_013399915.1 Illadopsis cleaveri | reverse complement strand
ACATTTTGAAAACAGCAATATTTTTTCTTTTTTTTAATTTCTGAAAATGTTAAAACTCTGCAGATTTTTAGGTGTCCTTCAAGAATATAACCAACTGAAGGAAAAAAACCCAACAGCCTTAGTGAATAGTATTTGTACATCAGGCATTGAAAACATTAATATATTAATATTTATTGTATTTTTTTCATGAAATAAGATTAGTCCTTCTCCTTTGGGAATATGGCCATTCAGACAAGCAGGTCGGAAACTATTTCCACCTTTTTGTGTGTAAAACGTTGCACTTGAAATTAATTTCTAGGAGTTAAAGTAGTAGACTAGCAGACTTAGAGAGGTAAGTATTTTTAAACAGAAGTAAATGACAGAAGCTCTTTGTATTTTTTTAATATGAAATACCTGAGAAACACGTCCCCTGGAATTCACAAAATAAGTTGACCACTTTTCAGCAACTGAAATGATCACTAAAGGCTGCCAAATGAAATGTAATTATGTCATGAACATTTGAAGTAGATAAAAAAGGTTAATTTTCCTCTTTATACCTGATGCCACAAAAGTGCATCTGCTTGTCCAGGGAGAGAGCAGTGAAGAAATGGGACAAAAGATATAGAGGGAAGAAAACGTTTTGCCTTCACAATACACATGTTGAAGGGCTTCAGATGTGTTATCAGGAAGCTCGTTAGCCTAATCCCAAAATGTAATTCCAAGTAAGCACTTGTGTTGTGACAAACACTAGAAAAGCTCACATGCAATGAAGTGCAGAGGAAGAGTGTGTCTGCATGCTGTATGTCCAGTGTTGGTTTTTGCTCTTTGGCAATCATGATGACTTAATGATGCTGGTTTTCTGCTGAATAAATGTGACAAAACTTTCTTTAAAGTCATAGAATCATGTAGCTTAGGATAGTCTGGTTTGAACTTCTGGGTTGCCAGAACCACATCTAAGGAAGGAGCTGCTCAGGCTGCTGGGTACTGAGTACCAGCAGCTGAGACATGTCTTTGAGTATCCATCTTGCAAGTACTGCTGATTGATGCCTGGTGAACCTGTGAATGCCACTGCGACTTTAGCTCCTTAGTGGCAGAGTTCTTTTGAAATGATGACTTAAGTTCCTAAGTCAGTGGATTGTCCTTGAAAATACTTTCTTTTTCAGAGGCTTGTTGAAAAAAATATGGTATTTGCTGTTACACTCGACTCATGGCTACCCTTGGCTGCAAGTGTTTAGATGATTGGATCCTGTGTTAGCCAGTGTTTCTGAGACTGACATTCTTAGGGAATTTTTTTTTTAAAAGCAGTTTTTTTTGAACATAAAAAGTCCTTTGTTCTTATGGGCATCTGTGCATCTCAGAGGCCCATCTTGGGATGGTGACAAGATAAATTGTTGTGTTGTAAGAGGGGAGGAAATCTCACAGGATGCTGAACCACTGAATCTTTATACTGTATTCTTGAAAAAAGAACATCTGTACCCTGTGTTATATTTCACTAGCTCTTAAATGACATCCATCACACTATATAGTGTCACTTGTATTGTTTATTTGTGTCTACTCTATATATTTGCATCCGACATTTTGGGGGGGTTTCGTAAACAAACAGATCACTTAGTGTAACTCAGGAGTCATACAACTTGCTACCAAGTTCAACACAATTATTTTTCTTTCAAACAACTCATACTTTCACAAAGAAAACTAGGAAGTAGAATCTCACGTTACAGTCACTAATTTTGTTTCTGGTATTATCTTAANGAAACTATTGAAACTGAAGTGATATACAAAGGGTCGATGATATTTCACTGATGGGTAGAATGCAGCTCCTCCTAAGTAGCCTTTGTTATATGAAGTCCGCCTGGAAATAGATGTTCTGTCTCCGACAATATATTTTAACTGACTTTCTAGATGCCTTAATATTTGCATGATAAGCTAGTTATATTGGTTTAGTATTCTTGTTGTTTACGCATGAGATCACTATTCCTGGTTATCTCACAAAACAAAGGCTAGGCAACAACAGCAGAGCTGCAGGAGGATGAGGGCTGTGAGCCAGCCATTTTCTCAACAGTCTGATTTCTAAATGTTTTAAAAATAAGCTCTGTAGCCTTTAGTAATCAGTATGGATTTATTAAACTTTGGCCCTTAATTCAGCCTTTTTCTAGTGTGTTATACAGTTTGAAATCTTCAATCAGTATGAACACACTGGCTCTATGGAAGAAATGCCTCTATGCAGGTAAAAGTGTTATCTTCTCATGCAACAGTAAAAAAAGAAAAGGAAAAAAGTGACATTTTCCCCGATAAAGAAACACTTACAGAGGCAAGTGCAATTTAAAAATCATATCTAAGAGGTCATCACTATAAGTCCTTCAGCCCTTGGACTCTAAATTGAGGGGATTAAAAATAAAAACAAAAAGTTAGTTTGAACAAACTTATTTTTCCCCTCAGTTTTTGAGGGCATTAAAAGGCATTAAGTCAAGACAAATCACATTCTTGAGAATAAGAAATCGATGGAAACACAGCACTTATGTTGGTTTAGCTGCTGCCTCCACAGAGGGGTAGGATTTATTTATTTAAAGTTACTTGTTGCATCAAGAACCCATAGGGTTTACATGTTTCTGTAAAATCTACATCATAGAGACAAAGACATAGGCAAATCCATGTCACAAGGGCAAAGCTTTCCGTTTACAAACTGGTAATACCAGGATGGGGATATGTTGTATTTAAATAATGCACTCTTAATGTAAGTCTAATTACAGGGTGCTGTAAACTTGCATGGTGCTTTCAGAAGTTAGCCTTGTTCAACAATTTTCACATATTGACAGAAATATAATGTGCATGGGCAGACATTTTGCCTCTATGTCTCTTTAAAAATTTAAAATACTCTTTCCAGTAATCCTAATTTGCACGAAGATATAATGTCCACATTACGTGCCTTGCCTTGAAATCTAAAAAATGGAAAAAAACAAAAAAAGAAAAAAACTACAAAAAAATTGACATCACTACACTTGTTTTGCTGCATTTATTATAATTTTAAATCTTTACCATTTTTATGACAAAATATTTTGTACTCCAGATGCGAAAAATGTGTGACATCATGGATTTTTTAGACAGTTATACCTGTATCTCACATTTATAAAGCATATCATGGCTGTGTATAATTGCCGCTTAAGAATTGTAATCGACCAGCAATATTTTCAGTATTTTGGTGTTTTTTTCTATTAACCTTTCATGTTTTTCATCTTCCAATTAATATTGGGGGGAGGGGATACAAATTTATATGAATTATGCAATACCAAGTTTTGCCTATGTAGGTAGTGCTTTTAGCTGTATTGGTTATTATAGGTAAGTACACAGATTTAAAAAAAAAAAATAATGTATGCTTTTTTTGTTTGTTTTAATTGACCAAAGTGGGTACTGCTATTTTTGCAGTGTGATGAGGTCCTTTTCTGTACTGAGAGGTGGACAGGGGATTTTTTTTTATACATACATATATATATATTCTGGGGTTGGGGGGAGGATTTTTAACACTTTACAGTGTAGCTGTGAAGCAGTGCACCCTTAGCCAGGCAAGGGCTGCAAAGCAACTGTTCTGCCTACTGTGACAAACTTTCAAATCGGTTCCCTCTTTTTAACTTCCCACCTGGGGTGCAAGCTGAAATCATTTCTGGATTTAAAAATAAGTAATGAATTCTGTTGGAGGCAGACTTGACTTGAGGAAATTGTTTTCCTTCAAGGTTTTTTTTTGTGAGAAAGAGAGACAGAGAAAGAGGTCAAGACCCACAGTGAGATAAAGCCTTTTCCATTCTGGCAAAGATATGGCATCCTGAAGTGTTCATGTTAGAAGATGTTTCTCGCTCAGAGTGACAAAGACATTCACTTTGTCTAGGAAATGCAAGTACAGGGCCAAAATCTTTGCTGGCATAATTCCACTGACTCCAATTCCAGTGGACTCTGGAGCTGCTCAAGCAGAGAATTTTCCCCTTCATCCTGCTTGGGTTTTTTTCCTGTACATACTTTTTTTTACATTCCACTCCCCTCTCACCCGACCAAGTTTCTTAATTCAGCATTTGAATTACCATTTTCAGCCGGCTTGCGCTATGTCAGAAGTTTTCAGTCTTCTCATAGAGCAGATCAGATGGAGACCTCTGGGGTGTAGCAGAGAAGGAGTTTCTTTACACAAGGTATTAGACCATGGTGGAAATAAAAGTGTGTTTCCAGTAAAATCCCCTTTTGCAGACCAGTAGTAGGCCTGTTTCTGGTGATCTCTTACACAAAAGTGATCTTTGCAATGCATGGCTCTACACAGGGTGAAGTTTTCTTTAAAGCCCAGTTTTCTGTTAGGGTGAAAGCAGAGGAGCACATAGTCGTGTGGATAGGAAAATTCATCCCTTTGCAGCGTCTCTGCGTTTTTGAGGTTTTCCTACCCTGGAGCACTCCCATTGTCACAGCTCCAGCAGCACCCACCCCAATGAGCACTAGTCAGGGGTGCACCACCGTCAGTCCCTTCTGGGTCCAGCTGTGATTAAGAGCAACAGTGGTGGCACACCCCCATGTCTCCAGGAGGAGAGAGGGTGTAGGCAGGGCTTGAAAGGCTGCAGAGACAGGAGTTGCAGGAAAATAAACCTTTGAGATTTAGCTAAACTGGAAAAAAAAAAAAAAAAAGGATAAGGTGCAAAGAGAAATGTGGGTTCTTTGGTTCTTTTTCAGAACCTTGTGGAAAGTAGATTTGTTTGGTAGGCACATGGCAAAGTCTGCTTGACCCGAGCACAGCGTGCCTCAGGCTCTGGCCTGGTAAAACGAAGTATGTGTTGTCCTTTATACATGTCATGATACACAGCAGTTTGGGAGCAGAGCTGTGCTGGGGGCATGTCCTTGATTAGTTCCATTAACAAGGTGTTCTCTGAAAGCTTTTAATTGCACATTGAGACAAAACTGGAACAGGTTCTGGCTTCAACATGAAATATCCAGAGTGGTGATTGCCCTTTGTAGGAAGCTAGATGTCTTTTACAGAATTGGTTTGGTTGTGGGTTTTTTGTTTTTGGTTTTTTTCCCCCTCTGGCCTCCCGTATGAAAAAAGGTGAGCTTTTTTAGGGAAGTAAACTCCTTCTTTAAACTGGATTATTCAGCAACTGTGGGTTTCTGTCACCTGCCTCTCTAATAGAAATGCCTGCTTGGAAGATAATGAACTTTTCATTTACTGTATGTTTGGTTTTAGGTTGGCTTTGTTGATTGTTTTTTTTTTTTAAGCTCAGCAGTCAAAAGACTAAGATAAAAAGATTGAGAACTCAAATCCAGTCTCTGGCCTCCTCCTTCACCAGGAAGTGTATTCTGACTAAATTGAGCCACCCCGTTCTATGTGCACTGTTCTGCCTTTATTAAGTTGCTTTGCAGCCCTGGCCTCATGGCTGTGCCACTGAAGTGTGTTTCCCCTGGAGTGACATGAACGCTTGAGGCTTGACTAAGGAAAAAAAAAAAGGCAGTGAAGGAGACTGTACATAAAGACATGGCAAAAATATTAATTATAGCAATATAGTTGTGGGGTGATGTTCAGGTGGGCAGCTCCATTGAAAATATGTGAATGAGTTTGTGAAGCTGCAAGTAGCAAGAAGAAAGGATGATCTTCTGAATAAACCGCCTACCTTGTAGACAGTAATTTGTACACTGTATAGTTTTGTTATGAATTTTTTTTAATTAAAATACCCTTGTTTGTAAAGGTAACTTTTTAACAATTATAATGGAAATGCGTTTCCATTTTTAAGCAAGAATATTCTTTGTTTAGAAACTGGACTTGGGTTAAAACTCTCCAGTTTCTTAATTTATGTATTAAAAAAAAATCTGTCCATGTTAGGAGTTATTTCGCAGATTCCTATGCTTGAAAAGCATAGGCTACTAATCCTTTAAAAATGTAAATGGAGAAAAGTTATATTTTATGAAGGTTATTTTGTTGTATTTAGTATTGGAAAAGTTGGTTTTCAGAGCATTTCAAAATGTTGGAAGCACCACTGTCTTTTTTATTAGTATATATGGCCTTTAGCAAAAGTTTTTGTGATTGTTACATGATGGTATTTAAGATTAGGTTCACAGAGCTATTCAGGATAGGCAGAGAGCTAAAACAGTACTTAAGTCTCACACAGCTGTGTCCTCAGGGAGCAGAATTTTGGATTTGCAACTTGTAGCTTCATAAGGACTTAATGAAAGAGATTGCACAAAGACATCTGTGACACCGGAGTGTGTTCTGTACCTAAACCTAAATTATATGTACTGTGTGAGATTATGAAGGCTGCAGAAAGTTATCCCATATTCAGTGTACAGTTTTCACTTTAATAAAAAAGCTCTCTAATGTTGCTGGCAGTAAGGCCCCAAGCATGACATCCTTTATGGTTTACATGATCCTGTCAAGGTCTTTTGTTAATGTTAACCAGCTGTATGCTCCTGGATTTTTTTTTTTATTGTGTTTCTATAGAAAACTTTAGGAAAAAAACGGAGTAAAATCCCATGCCAGCTAATCAAGTTAAACAGGAAAGGCTTAAAGCTGAATGTTCTTCTCCATGCTGAAGGAGCCGAAAACTGCCTCCTTCTTATTTGCACTTTCTGCTAGTTCCCCAGTTTTATTAATTCCTCAAAATTGTGTGGGTGTGGTGGAGCACTGCATTTGGAGGATAACATGGACCACTGATTTTGCCCTTTAACCCTGCACAATGACCTTTGCATCAGCCAAACTTATTGCCATGACAACTCTTTGTACTGTTTCCATGCCACAGCTCTGTTGGTCACGTTGTCAATAGTAAAGGGGACAAGTTGGAGACGGTCAATTTTTACTTTTTTTTTGTTGCAATTTTTTCTTCAATGGTTGTAAGTAGTTGTTTGGGGGTTTTTTTTATGATAAAAGGGTTCACTAGTTAGTACTCTTTAGAAATATCTGTGTGTTGCAATTCAGATGTATGTTGAATTTGTGAAAATGGCTTCAGTGCCACTAGCATAATTGTATCCTAGAATAAGCCTTTGATACTTTCATTGCATGATACCCTAACAGTAAAACTAAAGGTGGCCTAAAGAAATGGAGAGCAGTGTGAGCTAGTGACACTAAAGCCAGTCTTTGTATTACTGTATTTTTGACAGAATGATTTTGAAAACTGTGCTACAGGGACTGATGTGGCAAATGTATCTCTATATGCAGAAGGAAGTTTTTTAAGAAGTATGGCTTATTATGCATTTTTCATTGAGGGCATTGAAGTTGCATGGACTGATAGAAGTTGATGCAAAATGAGAAAGAAACAAAAACCAGCAAAATGTTTACCAAAAAACTCAAACAAATGAGCAGTGCCTGTTCAATTTCACAGTCTCTGTTGAGTTCAGTTGTAAATATGTTTCAGATAACATTTTCTTCAAAAATAATCTACAATATTGTAGAATGTGAGGGGTTCCTCAATCCCAGGTATAGGCTTCTCAAGAGCTGCATTAGATTATGTCTTCATCAAGCTGTTAATTTGTGCTTATATCATATAGAACTTTTAGTAATCTGGGAAGAGGCACCCCATCTCAATGATATTTCTCTGAGAAAAAACTTTTGTAGGGCTGTGTGTTTCTTTAGATACATTTAGTACAACTGTAGGTGACAAGTAGTCAGTTATTGCTTGCTAGCTACATACCAGGGTTGATCCATTTTAAAACTTTTGGCATTTTTCCCCATACTGTAGGCCATAAATCCTGAAGGTTACATTTTAATTAAAAAGAAGGTGTGCAGAGTCTTTGTGTAATGAACCTTCACTAGTAGGATGCATTACAGTACAGCTACTTAATTGTGGAATTAGGGCCCTCTGGCATTAGACCTGATTTTAGCCTGAGTGTTAACAAAGGTTTTTATTGTGCCTGGTTGGAGGATAAAATGTTCTTTCTGGTACTTTTTTTTTTTTAGGTTACAAATGAACTCAACTGCCACAAGTTTTAAACTGGTGTAAATCAAGCTTGACTTAATGTGATTGTTACTGTTATATCCAGCCTATACTGCTAGCAGCTGCTCATACTGCAGTCAATTACTGGAAGCGGATATATTTCCTATGCAAAAACTGTTTAAACAATAAAAATGAGCTATGCTACAAACCTGGCCTTACGTTTTCTTTTCTGTCTCTAAGAGTCCTAATTGGTAATATCTTAGAAACAAACTTTAAACCTTGTAGCCTAATAGCATGGCACAACTTAGGGAGTTCTGTGTATACCTAGTTTAGATTTAAAATATTTTTTTGCACACGTTTGGGCTTAGCTTACACTAAAAAAAGCGGAGAGCAAGAGCAAAAGGAGATACAATCAGGTGACCAGCTCAATTTATGTTTTACATTTTTTTTTCATCATCATGTTCAACCAAACTAGTAATTATACAGGTGATCTTGGTGCCAAACTGATTTTTGCTTTTATATATTCACATATATTTGTAGCTCTGTAGCTGATTATTGTATCATTATATAGATTCATACTAGTAGTTTCCTATACAGTTTGGCAGAAAGACAAACCACATTCCTAGGCCCCTATCCTATCTTGCTTTTTCCGAGAACCAAGGTAGAGACACTCTCCCATAAACAACTTTCAAGGAAGGGGGGCTTCAGAAGAGGATGGGACCAAAAGGAGGAATTGCCTCAACAGCTGTGTTTCTAACTGGGGATTCTTGTCAATTTTGCTGATTTGCTAAACTTATAAAACTGTACATGATCTATGTCACGTGCATTTTTGGGACATTTTCAGTGTGTATTTCAGTGGATTTGTGCATCTGAGGAGACCCTTCATAAAAGGTAGCTGTATTTTTATCACCTACTATATATAATATATTATATAGAAATATAATATGTAGATACAAATTATGTATTATAGATACATATTACAGATATATAATATGTATCTGATTCATTATTTCAGGGACCAGAAAAAGGCATCCATCTGCACTTCATCTCCTGTGATGTGAGATTAGGCATGATAGCAAAAGGTTAGGAGATCTCTGTTTTGTTTTATTGTTATTGATTTGTGACAGATAGTGAAGCTTTGATTTCTTAACTGTCTTCATGATTACATTTTTGTTAAATAAAGATCCAGTCTTCCCAAAATTCTTCCTGAAACCAGAAAACTTTTCCTTGGGTCAAGATCTTTCAACTCTACAAAAGAATTCTTTTTCATAAGTGTGAATTAGGTGTATATATGGCGTGTTTTGTGCAGTTCATGTTCTGGGAAATAAATGTTTTCCTCTCAGGCCACTAGGATTCCATGAACGAGTACCAACCGTTAACAAGTAACATGAATACGGTCAAAAGACTGGTGGGATGATAGTGTAAAGATTTAAACTGGATTACATATAAATCATCAAATTTTGCCCCACAGTGAAGTGAAACAGCTGTCCATATACTTAGATAAAAGTATTCTTCAGTTTCTAGACCATAAACTTTATCCGGTTGCAACTAGTATTTTGAAAAATATAAAATGGGGTTTTTTCCCTATTTTTTCTCTACTGGTTTGTTAGTACAAAGATAATTTCTTTATTAAATCCACTAAATTTTCTGTGAGAGGCCCTTTTTTGTGTGTGTGTCTTTCCAAAAAAAATTGTCAGGCATGAAAATGTAGGAAATTCAATGATTTTTCCTGCTGGAATTTCATTGAATGATGCCATTTGGCCATGATTTGAAGACTATATTAAGGCTCTCAGGTTTCATGTTTAAAGCTCCAAACCAGAAAACCTTCCTGAATAATCCAAAGACAATTAAGTTCAGTCCTGCCTCCCTTTCCTGGTAAAAAAATTCTCCGGTCACTCTTCAAGCCACTGCAAAGCATGCCACTGATGAAGCCTGCAGCAATCCTGCCTGACTTTAATCCCCCATTCTGTGCATGCCAGCTATATGGTAGCACTGATGCAAATAGCTGGAAAGAGAATGGCAGCTGCCTGACACTGTCACTGCCATAGACAGGCCTGCAATGCCATGCTGCAAATGCTCAAGATACACAAGATGTCCTAGAGCACCAATACGAAAGTAGCAGGAAGGAGAGAATGCAAAGACCATGGCTTGCAACTTTGTGATGATTCAAAAAGGGGAACGCTCCTGGTTCAGGCCTTTCTGCTTTCCCATTTACAAGATTTTTGAGAAGAAATGGACAAACAATATTTTTTTTCCAAGCCCAGTGTTATTTTTGTGTATTTTCCCTTGAGCTTAAAAATTAAAATTGAAAAATAACATAAATCTTGACACCAGGTCCAAACACATGCACAAGCGACAAAGTACATGTGTGCAGAGCCATCTCAAAGATTTTTTGCTGCTTAAGTCATTACATGAATTATGAAGTCTTTGCTGTATCGAGGTTTCTTTTTGAATCCTATCTTAATTTTTATGCTGGTTACAGATCTAAATTTGCACAGTAAAACTGTTGGTCAATCAGCTTCTGGTTTCTTGTGTAAAGGTTAAAGCAAACATAACATCTTGCTTGTGAGCCTCGGCCCATGGGCATCTGTTTCTTTGGGGATGTTACCCTGATGTTCTGTTTCTTTGGACCTGTTCCCTTGAGTGCTAGGAGACCCTTAGGAGTGTTTAACTGCCAGTATCTGAGCCACATCCAGGAGTGTCGATGAACATAGGGAGGTTACTGAATGCTCAGCACTGAACCATATTTTGTCTGGAATTTGCTGGAGGGAAGAATGTTGCTGCTATCCAGGTAATTCTCATGCACTTCGTCATATCTCCACTCAAGTGAGCTGGAACCTGAAGTCTTTCTGGTAAGGGAGATTGTTTCGCAGAATTGTATAGATAGGTTATATAAGTCATTCTAAGAAATGGTAGAACTATGCCCACTAAGATTTAACAACAGAGACCATTCTAAAGCAAGCTGTTGGCATTATCACACTTTGACAGACTTAAGCAAGACCTCACCAAGATCTTCATTAGAAGATGTATCCTACTTCTGCCTGGCAAATACATCTTTAGAGTGTCCACTAATGGTTTATTTAAGGTCCTTGACATGACACCAGCCAGTATTACCAAGGCCATTACCCACAAATATTCAGGGACTGAGCTGCTGAGAGCTGTAAAGAGCTGAGTAAGGACTCAAGTGTGTATTGAACTCAATTTACCTTTTATGGCATTCACTATTATGTTGTACCCTGGTCCACTTTTGTTACTCTGTCGTATCAGTATGTTCTCCAGACAAAGAATGGAGTGAACAAAGTTACAGGACATTGTAAAATCTGAAACTTAAGAAAAAAACAAGATGTGGGAGCTATAAGGACACCACTGGTCTTTCATATCAACATTCTCTTACAGTGGATCTCTGCACATGCTGTTACAAGGTATCTAAACAGAACCTTCTGCTTTAAAAAAAGTGGATTGAGGACTAGATGGGACCTCTCATCTGAAATAGCTGACTGATGCCGTTGGGAGTCAATAGAATCCCTCAATTGATTTTTAACAAGTCTTATTTAAAAACATCTGTATTGCTGTCAAGGCACCATAATTAAGTTGAACAGTACTTTTTTCCAGGTCTTAATACTTATACCTCTTTCTTTTTTCCCCTGAGGTGAGTGTCTTAGGGTGAAAGCAGATGTTCAGAGCAGAAAGTAGTTTATGCAGCTAAGATGATACTCACTACTAAAAGAATTGTCTCAATTGACTACATTTAGATGCACTACAGCTGCCAAAACCAGCACACATTGCTGTAGGCAGACAGGCAAGAAATTCTGATACACCACAGGAGTGGGGAGAGATATATTTCTACATAACTGACAAATCAAGCTCTGCAGCACTGTGAAGCTGGAACCGTATTAATTGTAAGTAGCTGTCTATTCAATTTTTCAGAAACTCTCTTATCAGATAATTGCTGATGTTTCAAAAAACGAATGTTTCCCCCAGTTAGAGCACTGAAATGCCACACAATGCAATGAAGTCATTCAAGGGTAGGTGGGGACTTTAGTACTTAAACATTTTTCAGGTTTATTCTGGTTGTAAAACACCTCTCTCCCAAATTATTTGAGATTGAAATATTTCCCTCAGTGTATTTTTCTGATGAGGTACACTGAAAAAATGTCACAGTTACTTAGAGCAGATTTGTTTCACAGACCAGAAAACTTGGATCTGTCATAACCATTAGAAGCTGAGTGTATTTTTTGTTTCATGGAGACAAGAATACAAAGATAAGGTTGGGGGGGTTTTTTGGTGGTGTTTTGGTTTTTTTCCTTTTGTTGCCTTTTTTTTCTTCTTCTATTTAGGTGTGTTGATCTCCTCCCACCCTCAGTCCCTCCTTTTGGAAGTATGTGATACAAGAATTCACTTTGTATCCAATACCGGAAATATCTTATGTGTGCAAGTTTATTTTGACTTTGAACAGGAGAGGAGGAAACACACCACAGCACTCATAAAATACTCTCAGTGGTAAGAAAATTAACTAAATATAATATGATGCCTCTAAGACTCAGAGCTTGCACAAGTTGGAAATATTAATATGTGGGCGGTAGATGAGTTAAGGCACTTTGGGGGATGTGAAAGTAAGGTGAGCAGATCATGCAAAAAAATCACTGCAATCAGATGTTCACCTGTTAAGCTTCTTTACTTAGTGCCTCCTGGACATGGTAAGCTAGCATCACACTGGGATGACTGTGCCTTTACTATTGCCAGGATCACTCTGCTCAGGAGGAGACAGCAGCAAGAGCTATGGGGCCCTGGCAGGCCTGGACTGGTGTATCAATAGGAAGCTCCAATAGTATGTGCTGTGGATGGTGTGTTTCTTTAGGATAGTGGCTTTCAACCTTTGGTTCTAAGAAGTCTTGGGAGTCTTTGGAACACTTCTGTAAAGGAGTGGAATAGGGAAGATTATCACATAGTTATGTTTCTAAGGAGATATGTGAGACCCTTTCACAGCAGTTTTCAGATTGATAACCCTTCTTTTCAGACTTGTGATGTTTCATGCAAAGAACAGTGTGGGGAACAAAACCCCCTGCTATCTTACACACTTAAAAGTTAGTTCACTTTGAATTTTGATAATTGTTCAGAGGCTTCCAGGAGTATGATATTAGGGTAAGACAAGAAAAGAAAGAGTCTTGTCCTGTGCTCAAGGATGAATTTTTTCTGGGCACAGCATCTTGCTGTGAAACATCAAAACTCTCTGTTCCCGGTGTTTTAGGGACTGAAAAGACAGACAACTGTCATATCCAGACTAACAGGTGCTTTCATAAACAATTCCTGCTGCCAGTACTGTCCTCATCTTTCCGTGGGCTCACAAGGTTCTTCTCCGATACACTCAGCGAACCCCCTTCTCTTTCCTGCCTTCCCCCTAATTCTTCAATTGCTTAGGCTCCTCACATACCATTCCCCACTATCTCAGCCTGATGTCAGTCAGAGGTTCCCTTATGCCATGTGTCCTCCTTGTCTCTCCTGAGGGTGAAAGATGGTAGAGTTGGATCACTCTGCCCCAAGGAGGGAGGTGGCTAACCATGGTTGAGCAGGAGCTCAAGTAGGATCCCTCCTCATCCCAGGGAGCAGTAGAGGAACAAGTGAGCACCAAGAGCACCTGCAGGGATGACAGATATCCTACCCTCTTCTTCAACTCCAGTGAATCAATTCTGCAAGGAGCAGCTATGCCACAGCGCCACTATGTCAGAAGACCCTCTCCAGCCTGACTTAAGGTTGGCTGACCTCATATCTTAAGAGAAGGTTGGACCTGCTGGGTTCAGTCATCCCAGAATTTAATCTTCAGATAAAGGTATATTCTGTCTTGGCTGCACTTAAATCCAGTTTTTAATGGTGACTATTAAAATAAATTAACAGAAAGTGAGAGTCTGTGGTAGCCATATGTTTAATTGCTGGGGACTGGATTGTTTTGTCCTATAGAGACAGTCAAGTGGTTATAGTATTGTGAGGAAAAACAATTTTCCTTTGATGTATTTGCTCCAGGGTTGTGGTAAAAGCAAGAAAGACTTAACAAAGAAGGTTGAGTTATGCTGATAGACAAAGCCTTTCTGAAGGGCTTTGTTAGGCATGAGTGGAGCAATAGGTGGGGAGGTCCTGTCCAAAAATATCCAGAAAAGGGAAAATTCCTGCAGCTTGATCATAGTATAAGGCAAAATTATTATTTTGAATTATGTTTTCTAGCAGTTAGCAGCAAAAGAGTGGATTGGGAACAATCTATGAAAATGAAGGAAGGATTTGTATAGGAAGGGAATGTTTCAAATTAATGGCACCTAGACGCAGCTTCAAGGATGTATTCACGTCCTGTTCCCTAGGACAGGCAATAATAGCTTTGGGGGTTTGTGCTTCAGTCAAGTCCCCAGACTGAGGAAGCAGGGAGGTGTGAGGTGGGGTCAGGAGATGTATATCTGGATGGCAAGTCAGTTCACAAATGAATGTGAATCAGCTTTAAACCAAACCAAGTGTCCCATACAGTGGTGTTGCAGGTTGCAGCTGAACAGCTGCTCTGAGAGCACAGCAGAGGTGGCCTGATGAGCAAAGCTGCAGGGCAAACACTGTAAGATGACAGTAAGAACTGCTGTCAATAAAGGGCAGGAATA
The DNA here is from genome assembly GCA_013399915.1 of Illadopsis cleaveri. Lineage (NCBI taxonomy): Eukaryota > Metazoa > Chordata > Aves > Passeriformes > Timaliidae > Illadopsis > Illadopsis cleaveri. Next base: position 42,937 of record VXBB01005087.1, on the reverse strand, counting down.
TACTGCTAAATTATGGCCTGTTCAGAGGCATCAATTTAGAGGGATCAAGAGTGGAAGGAGGAGCACTCATCTTGGTCTTGCCTGATGTTTTTCCATTGTTTTGCTGTCCAAAACTGCAAATGAGGAACCCACTTGCTTAGATGGGATTTGGTGTCTAGGTCAAAAGGCTGGGATAGAAAACCCAGGCATTGTCTAAAAATAATTAAGTGGTGCCTTTAGACACTATTGAACAAGTTGTTGCCATTTTTCAGTCTGCCTAGTATCTGTGTAATTTGTTGTGAAGGAATTTGTATGCTGCACAGAGTGCAAAAATTTTTAAATCATATTTTTTTGATGATAATGTGCTCAGAGCCAGCCTCATTTACTGCTGTTGACATGCGTAGTGTGATTTGCAACTTCTGTTTTCCTCATTTACTATGTGTTTTGTTACCTTAAACACTTAGAAGATATTTGTCTTCTGATTAGGTTTATGCTGACTGGATATGCCTTTTTGTGCTAGACAGCAACTAACTAATCCAGCACAAAAGAAGTAAGAAATTTGATGGTGATGGTGATCTAACAACTGCTTTCATAATCACCTTGCAAGATTTTTTTTCCAACTTGAACACTTTAATGAATAAATTAGGATTTCAGTCCTCTCAAGTGGAAAGAAAATAATCTGTCCTCTCTGATAAATCTGAATGTTATGTTTCAAAAAATCCCAAAAGCCAACAGCAAGAGCAGCAACAAAACCAAAAGAAACCAAAACTGGAAGCCACAGAAAAAAAGCAAAAAATAAGAAAGAAAGGAAAAAAGAGAAGCTGTCTGCTAAAGAGATGTACCTAAAAAGAGAGATGTAACACTACACAAATGATAGCGGGAGACAAAAGATATTTAAAAAGTAATGTGGTTTCGAGGGCTCAGAATAATGAGGAGCCAGAATACATTAGGAACAAAGAAACTCTTGCAGTGAAAGAGGGGCATTACCAAATGGAGATGGTGAAAATTTCATAATGATGCTGGAAAGACTGATTCCAGAGAAGTGCTCCCTTAAAGATGTTCCTATTTGCAAAGAAGCAGAAAATAGTCCCTATATGTCATCAGGATATTGACATGCTTCTCAGTTATTTGCCAAGGATGAAGAGCAATATTTGCAAAGCATAGGGCCAGAGTGGGGTCCTTAAAGAGAGTCTGCAATTATATAAATATAGAATTGAGACTAGATGATATGTAGGGTCCCTTCTAACCCAAACTATCTTATGANTTCCTCTAGTCCTTTCACTTGAGATATGGCAGAAGAGGCTGAGTCCCACCTGGCTACGCCATCCCTTCAGGTATTTGTAGGGAATGAGACTAAACAACCCCAGCTCCCTCAGCCACTCCTCACAGGACATGTTTTCTAGGCTTCCCAGCCTTTCTCTGGACACCAGAGCTCCTCCAGCACCTCAGTGTCCTTTCTGAAGTGAGGTACCTAAATCTGAACTCAGAGGTCACGGTGCTTCACCAGTGCCAGTACAGGTGGGTGGTCACTGTGGTCACTGCCCTGCTCCTGCTGGCCACACTGTGGCTGATACAGGCCAGGATGCCATTGGCCTTCTTGCCCTCCTGGGCACATGCTAGGCCTTGTTCAGCCTCCGTTGACCAGCACCCCTAGGTCTTTTTCCACTCAGCAGCTTTCCAGCTGCTCTTCCTGCCTGTTTAATTTTTGAACAGGATTGTTATGACTCAAGGTCAAGACCTTCTACTTGGCCTTGTTAAAGCTTGNTTGCAAAGCATAGGGCCAGAGTGGGGTCCTTAAAGAGAGTCTGCAATTATATAAATATAGAATTGAGACTAGATGATATGTAGGGTCCCTTCTAACCCAAACTATCTTATGAGTCTATGCAAAATATTAACTTAAAAAATCTTAAGCATTACAGAAATTCCAAAAACCTGAAAAAATGTTTAAGTTTGAATGGATAGTTTGAAAAATAGCTGTATCATAAAGAGTAATCAGAACTGAAAAAATCCAGACAAGTTAATCACAGAACCATTAAGGTTAGAAAAGATCTCCAAGTTCTTTAAGTCCAACAGTTGAATAGTACCATGCCCACTAAACTTTATCAAAAAGTGTCAAGTCTGCTTGTTTTTTGATCATTTCCAGGGACAGTGACTCTGCCGCTTCCTGGGCAGCCTGTTCTAATGCTTAACCACTCTTTCAGTAACAAAATTCTTCCTAATATCCAACCTGAATCTCCCTTGGTGCAACTTGAGGCCATTTTCCCTTGTTCTAACACTAGTTGCCTGGAAAAAGAGACTGACCACCATTTGCTACAGCTTCCTTGCAGGTAGTTCTAGAACACAATAAGGTCTCCCCTGAGCATCCTTTTTCTCCAGACTAAACAATCTGAATCCCCTCAGCCACTCCTAATGAAACCTGTGCTCCAAACCCTTCACNCTGGTTCTGCTGGCCACACTGTGGCTGATACAGGCCAGGATGCCATTGGCCTTCTTGCCCTCCTGGGCACATGCTAGGCCTTGTTCAGCCTCCGTTGACCAGCACCCCTAGGTCTTTTTCCACTCAGCAGCTTTCCAGCTGCTCTTCCTGCCTGTTTAATTTTTGAACAGGATTGTTATGACTCAAGGTCAAGACCTTCTACTTGGCCTTGTTAAAGCTTGTACCACTGGCCTTGGCCCATTGATCCAGATTGTTCAGATTCCTCTTCAGAGCCTTCCTACCTTCCAGTAGATCAATACTCCCACCCAACTGGGGCAGTGCTGTGACTTTTACGTGTGTCTGCAATGATAGTGAAAATAGTATGGTTGTCCTACAATAGTCCAAAGCTGGACATCTACAGCTAAAACAGATCATCTTGGGGGAAGAAATATTTGATATGCTTGGAATTCAGAAAAAAGGACTGTGGGAAATTTTGAGTGCTTGACCTGGTTTCTTTATTAAATGTATATGATAGACAGAGGCAGGAAAATGTCTTTAAGCTGAAGCTGGGCAATTGAAAAAAAAAATTAGGTTTTGGTTATTAAAATTTGGTGTTACTAGTAAGCAGCCAAAAGAGATAGTAGAGTCTTCAGCTCTTGGATTCAAACAAAGTACTTTTTTTTACATCCTTTCTTAAGCTGTTTTTACACCCAATGCAAAAATTTTATTCATATCAAAACAAGAATATCTGGATAAAATTAACTAAACTGTCATGATTGGACTTCAAACTAGACTGGTGCCATACTGTGTTACTTAGCGCCGTTTGTGGATGTCTGTTCATGAACATGTAATGCTTTAATTCCTTCTGTTGTCTTTCAATTACTGCTGAGGAATGACTTACTGATAAGAAAGTACAAAGAAATAGGTTAAAATAATCGTTGTAGAAGTGGCGGAAGCAGGAATTATTCAGAGGATTTCTTTTTGACCATTTCATTCTTGGTACAAATAAAAAATTCTTGGTTCTGAAACCAAATGGATTGATGGATATTGAACTGTACCTTATACTTTTAAAATAAACTGTACATTATCCAAGTTCAGTTTTAAGAGTTTAATTTCTATTTGAGAGGCTCCATCAGTTTTTATTTAAAACTTTGTTTCACTATTTGCAGTTTAATTATTTTTCTGTAATCTATTGAAATATTTTCTGAATTCTACCCGGGTTTAATTTTCTCAAAATTCAACTGGTTTTATTTTTTCTTTTCTTTCCTTATCAGGCTATTCAAACTTTGGTTGAACTTTGTGCAGGTAAACTCTGTACATGTATGCTGGAGATTCAACTTTCTTGAAATCACAATTTCTCCTTTTGTGTCTGTGGTGGATTGACCTTTGCTGGCTAAAAGACCCCTGCCCATCTGCTTTCTCACTCCTCATTCTCAAAAGAATTGAGGGGAGAAAATAAGATGAAAATGCTGTTGGATTGAGATAAAGACAGATACATCATTTAAAAATTATGCTCACAAGCAAAACATACTTGGCATATGGAAAATTAATTTGATTTACAGCCATTTAAAAATAGAGTGGTGAGAAACAAAGACAAAACAAGAATCTCTTTCCGTCAGCATCCCCATTTTTCCAAGGTACAACTTCAATCTTTTATTCTAAATCCTCTACCTTACCCCTTCTCTAGGAAGTGCAGGAGAATATGGAATAGGGGATTACAATCTGTCCATAACAGCTTCTCTCTGCTGCTTTTTTCCTCCTCACACTCTTCCCCTGATCCAAAGTCAGGTAACTCACGCAAGCAGGCCTTCAGGAAAAAAGGCAACTGATTCTACATAGGATCCTCCATGGCCAGCAGTGTGGTTCTGGTGTATTCCTCCCTTGGGCTAAAGGGAATTAAGTGCTTCAGTGTGGTCTGCTCCATCTCTTCCTGCATCTCCTTTTCTGACCTTGGTGTTCACAGGTCCATTCCTCAGACATTTTTCCTCATTCTTCACTGTCTGTGCAGTATTTTTTGCTCATTCTTAAATATGTTTTCCACAAGGTGTCACAACTTGGCTGATGGGTTCAGCTGTGTCCTGTGATGGGTGTGTTGGAGCCATCTGTGCCTAGCACAGTGCACACTAAATTCTTCCACAGTGGCAAACTTATACCAACACCTTGACACCTACATTCGGTACAGTATGCTTGTCATTTTCCTATGTATGATCTACCCTTAGGATTAGGGGTTTGGTAACTGTATTTTGTGCTGCAAGAAAACAGAAAAGTTTTTGTAGCCACAGTTGATATTACTTTGTGGAACTACTCATGCAAAATTCCTTCTATTACTGGCAATTTTGTTTTTGATGAGAAATGATTCTTTGAATGAAGTCATGGAGGAAGTGATGAGCTTCTCAATGGATATACTTGGACAGGGAATAAATTTTGGGAACTGAAGCAGAGGGCAGAGGGGCAGCCCATGGCTGTGGGGCTGCTTATCTAAGCACTTTGAAATAATTCCTCTTATTAACTTCCAAACAAGATGCATGACAGTTTCTTTTGAAAAGGCTCTAGCTCAGTAGCAGGAAGAGAAAGTGTCCCAGTCATTTCTTAGAGTGGAAGAGTAGAGACAGGCATTACTGTTGTTGTATAAGCTACTTTGAGGGCAGAGGGAGCAGCAAGCCTTGTGACTGATCAAGGCAATGAAATGAAGTGACTGACAATGAAATGAGGACTCTGCAGTAGTAGGTAAAACTTACCCCAGGTTGAACTGATCAGTTGCTTTACACATTCTGGTCATCAAAAAAAAGACATCTTTTTATATCTAGGGACAAAAGGATAAATTGTTCAATTTTTTCCTCTTTTAAGCTCTGTCCAAGAGCAAAAATTCTAGTGGCTGCATATGAATATGAGTAACTACAGTTCTCTCTGTGTGCAGTGAATTAAGGGCTGATCTAAACTTCCAGAGGCTGTAACTACATACGAACACTCTTCCCAGGAATGAGAAAAAAATAGTGTGACCAAATATTCAATGGAAGCTGTGTAGAGACTAGCAAAGATTAATGATTTTTTCAAAATTATTTTAATCTATTCAATCCATAAGAGCAGGTTTCTACATGATTGCAAAGAGTTGGAGATGACATACAAAACAAACCCTTAAGATAGACTAACTGTACAGTACTGGAATAGAATGATGCCAGAAGCCAGGTGTTTTTCCTGTCCCACACAATAATTTTAGAGTGAAGGGAAATACATGGAAGTGGACTGCAGCCCTATTACGGGCACTGCCAGTAGAAAAGTTATGCATCAAATGCAGCTTGGTTCTCAGGCGTCTTTTTTGTATGCCTAAATGTGTGACATTACCTGGAGTACTGGCAGGTATTTCAGGATCTGGGACTCCAAAATCCCTCAGACCTTTCCACAGATAGCATTCCCACATATGCCAGCTCATTGTGGTAATTTTCATGTCACAAGACGCTCAGGTCTTGTGACATATTGTGTGCTTGAAGGCAGCAACGACAAAAAAAAAGAATGATTTTTTTGATGCATATTTTTTTAAAAAATACAAAACCATTTCTTCCTATCAAAATAGTAAAAAAGTGTCTCTTGGGTGGGATTTAGGATATTCTGCCTAATGGCTGAGATAGAGTCTCAAGATTTTGTATCAGAGCAAGTAAAATATTTTTCTTCTTGCTGGGCCTTATAGGATTGCACTATCTTATGTTGCAAATCAGTGGCACATAGGTTCAAATAGAATATTTTGAGAGCTCTTTTTTAGAGCAGAAGTAAGTTCAGATTCAGAGTGGGAGCACAGTAAAGAAATCCAACATCAGAGAGAGGTACAGTAAGAATAACAGCGTTGCTGGTCTAAGTGTAGGAACTGACAATTCCTATTAGTTCGCCGTTAGAGAACTGACGGTTACTGTGGGATTAACATATTTCCAAAAAGCCAGTTGAGCAAAACACTACAATGAACTGTGCAAATACAACCTATATGATAACAATAATTGTACTTTTCTGTATTATTTTACTGCGTATATTCCTGAAGTGTCCTGAAGACTTCTAAAATATTCTGACTTGTGAAAACAAAGTGATTTTGAACACTCAAGAAAGACTTGCTGTTTTATCTATTGGACTAAACCAAAACATTATACTCCCTCAAACTTGAGTTTCAATGGCTATTTTTCAATCACAGTTCATATTTGTGTATTAATAATTCAGGAATCAAAATGCTTTCTGTGTTAGACAAAACTTGCCACAACGAATGTGGCATAAACAGATGCATCAAAACACAGGAACACAGAGCAGCCAACAAATAAGAGCACACTTACAGAAACATTTATGTTTTCATAAAGCGCAAATATTGTGCCTTACTGAACAATGGCATGGGAAAAAATTATGAATGCGTCTGTGAGATTAAATTACTCTTTCACAGTGGTCATCACTATTGTAACATTTATCAAATCTGAGCAGCCAGCAAAACATCTGGCTTTAACAAACATGTAGTAGTTGGAGACTTCCTTTGTCCTATATATATTTAATCTTTTTTGTCCATGTCCATTGTCAGAGATTTCATGAAGCACTTTCTTCTATCTGTGCACAGGAAAATTAGGGGATGTGTTGTTTTGCTTTTTGCATTTTCTTTGTTTATTTTTTTGTTTTCTTTCCTGCACATTCAGTTTGGTTTTAAGCAGAAATAGCTTGGGTTCTACTAGAAATGCTAGTGTCTACAGAACGCATAATGAGAAAAGTGAACTATTCTTGAGGTCCTTTTTGATTTTAAGTAGGCTTTTATAAGCTTCTCTCAACCATACACGTTCTTCATGCTGCAAAAAGAAAAGCAAATTTTCTGCCTGTCTCATGTGAATGATCTCATGTGATAGTGAAATGAGTTCTACACTTCCGATAAGTTTGCAGGGCCTCCTGGGGTAACCTGTAAACTGACAGACTCATCACTAGTTCAACTGATGTAGCTTGGCACAGCTGGTAATGTAAGCTCAGTAAATGACTGAAACTGAATGAAGATGGAGGTTGAATTTACACATCATATATCAAATACAGGGTATTTTCTCTAGGGGAATGTTTAAGTGAAAAAGTGGAAGAATATTTGGCAATGGGTCAAGTGCTCACCAGTTTAAGCACCCTGTATTCAGCTTCTGCCCTAAATCATGGAGGTGTGAGGAAACATTTATCTTCTCAGAGATAGAGGAATGAATTAAGGTAATAAGTACTTCCCCCTTCCATTCTCCAAAACACACTGCTTCTCAAAGTCAGGCTGACTTTGCTCATATGCAACAAAGTGCACATTAAAACAGAGATGACAAAAAAGAAACTAAGAAAAGAAATAAAATTTCTTACCAAGGTTACTGATCAAAAAAATTGTCTAGCAAGCAAAAATGCCCAGTTTGAGGTGTAAGGGAAAAATTCTCTGTAAAAGCCAGATAAATTTTGCAATTGCAATTGTGTTTCTAGCTTATTTCCTTCTAAACCTAATGGCCTAACCCAAGAAATTGCTGTGTCACATTATAAAAAACTCAGATAAAACTGAGCACTTCTTGATCTTTCTTTTGTGTTGTTTTAGTCCATGGAGTTTACAGGCAATGAGGATCACCTGTTTCTTTGTGATACATGTTTCTCTTCAGGGCATGACTACTAAATAATTTCTGTTCACACAAAAATGACTCATAAAGTAACTCCTTTTCTGACCCATGACCACTATGCCTTTCTTCCTCTGCAATAAGGGGATGGCTAAAGTATAAGCTACATGGTTTGCCCTGAAGTATGAAAGGAAGAGCACTTCTTCAAAAGAAGCATGTAATTTCCTATAGGTGAAAGACTAACTTTTATTTCTACAAGGAAATATCTCCAGGCTTATAAAATAAGGCAATAGATCACTGATGTCACAGTAAAAAAATGGATATTTCTCTGGTTAAAGAAAAACTAGAAAATTACCTTTTTCTCTTAACTTTGGAAAGGCTGTCTGTGGGGTTTGTGAGAGGAATCCTATGGAGCAACAGGAAATTTTTCACTATGTAGGATTTAGCTAAGATGAGCCTTAATAATGATAAACTGTGATTTGTTTGGGATTTGGGTGAGGTTTATAAAAATGCCCTTTCGGCTTCTAATAAAAAAAATTATTAGGAGGAGTCCAAGTTCTCCCTACCCTGAACATAAATTCTGACTAATGTCAACATTGACTGAATATTTTGGATTTTATTTTGGTAGTTCATGAAATGGGAAATACAGCTGATCATGCACACAGTGTTTGTAACTCATGCTAAAAGTGAATGGAAAAAATTAGGAAGCATTACCACCACTAAAAGAGATTGGCAGTTTATTTTAGGACTAAGTTGTGGTGATAGCAGATACAAAGCATTGCAGCTTCTCCTTCTCCTAAATATCAGATTTAAATCGCACCATTTTCGTTGTACATGTGTTAAATTCTAAGGTAATCAAAATAAGATTGTATACTGAAATGTTATCTGGACCACTGTGCCACAGATCCTAACTAGGGCCAGCCAGAAGGCAGTGGTTTTAAACACATAGGCCATGTATTTCAAGACATGGCCCCTTCCTTTCAGTGAATTGCTTTTTTCACAAAATGTTCTAATTGAGATTCAGTCTATTGTGGTATTAAAATTTTCTTTTACTTTTGCCAGTTGTCCCTGTGCCTTGCTGCACAAATTCAGCATTTTTCTGACAGAGTGGTTGCTTGCTGGCGCTGATTTTGTGCAAGTTAGCTTTATTAGTGGTGAACTACAAGTGCTGGGAGGATAGTATTATCAGACATTTGCTCCTCTTTATCTCCCCTTCCATTCTGAAATATTCTCTTTCTTTCCACCTTAAACCAGCTGGCAAATTTGTACTGAGATTTTTCCCCAGTCTGGCCATCAGTTTAGTTACTGCAGCCCCCTCCTTAGTGAAAATGGTTGAGCCATGCTACACCGCTGTTATGGCTGCAGAATGACCTGGAGATCTGAAGCAAAAAACAGATGTCTCAATAAATTTTTGTCAAAATGTAATTATCTTGGGAGCAGGGAAACAAATGGAGGGATAGGCAGAACCAGATGCATGACTTTAAAATATGCAATCATAATTACAAGGAAATTTTGAATAACTATGTGGAGGAGCCAATGACTGCAGAGAAAAGTTCTTCTTGACTTCTCGTGGTTATGATTTCAAGTGAATCCTGAAATTCAGTTTCTGATAATGGTGCTCATAGCAGAA
>VXBB01005087.1:6605-23785 GCA_013399915.1 Illadopsis cleaveri | reverse complement strand
TACTTCCTTCTGTCCAAACAGGCACAATTTTCACCATTTTGTGTAAAGTGACCCAACCTCTTCTGTCACAGGGGTGCAAACATGACCCAGTTGTGTTTTATCTGGAAGATCCACAAGCGTGCTAGCAGTAGAGAATGGAGCAGCACATAGAAAATACTTAGTGAGCTAGTACAATCCCTGGAAATCTCTTTTGATTGTCTTTCCACTATGTCTCACACTGTTATACCAATATTTGATGTCCTGAAATAATTATGTTTTGTAATCAGAGTAGAATCCTGCCTATGGAATGCTAAATAGTGACTATTTTAAATTTATTTGGAGAAAAAAAGAAAGAAATAGTCTTTAGATCTTTCAGACTGTGGAATGTTGATATTATTTGTTACTTTACTGACAATACCTAAAAGGTCTGGTTGTGTTTAAAAGTTTAAAATTTTATGTTGTCTAGTGTCTGTTCTGCAGAAGTATTGGAATATAATAACTGTTGAAGATTATGGGTTCACCAGCAAGTTTTCCTCACTTGGGAGTAATCTATCGCTTATTTAGAGTATAAACAACCCTATTAATGTTAAAATAATTGTTTGAGACATTTTCTTGTGCTTGGATTTTCAGTATAAGTGCTGAGACTTGCAACTTGGCTAACGTCAGCAGCAAACAAACATCCTGTCAATGTGCCTGGCACTCTGTGTTCCTGTATGATTGGCAGGAAACAGAGTGTTTGGGGAAGGGGAAGATGGACATTACAAAAACTATAAACTTGTTTTGCCAAGACAATGGCATGATACAAACCCAAAGGAGCCTTTTATTAAAATATTTGCTGTTAGATTAATGAGCTGCGGGAGTAAGCGAGGGGAGGAACGGGTAGAGGGTGTGATTGCTCAATGTGTAACTGAGATTTAATATAAGTGGAGTATTATACACATATTTGTTTTCTCGTAGGCTGCGCTTCAGCCACCCTTTGGCATGCATGGAGCTAAAACCACCCATCTGTATGTGTCCATCCCACTGAAGTTCATTTCTGGTACACTGTATTGGCAGTACTTGCTATGCTAACTTGGTCTGTCTTCATGATCCATGTCCAGTGCAGACGTCCTTCTACTTTTTGGGTCTATCACAGCTCAAACTGTAAAGCAGACTAGGTATTTTTTGTTGTAGTAGTGCCATCCTGGCATTGTGAAGAAGGTTAGCTTTTATCTCTGTAGAGCATTTTATGCAAGTCCAGCAGGACAAAGCTGCAGTGTATGTGCTGAGCAAGCATGTTTTTCCCAGCCGCCTGGGCAGTGTCTCCTGCTCAGCCACTCCCCAAAACTCTTACAGCTGTGCTGCAACCTGGAAGCTCCTACAATGGTGCAAAGTGAGAAAGATCTTCAGTCCTTCAACCTCAAAACCTTCTGGCTTTCTCTAATTCTTCTGTCCTGAAAAGTAGTCTGGAGCAATTTATGAGTTTTATACATCCCTATGGGCAACCAAATAACTAGTTGAGCCATCTATACAGCACAAAAGCAGGTAAGGCCTGTCAGAAGAGGATTGTTGAATCAGGCTGTATTTGAAGGACAGTCATAACTGGGAACTGGAATTTTTGTTTTCCTTATCTTTCCATTAGGCATATCTAGAAATATACCATCTTGGCAGAGAGACTCAATAGCATCTTCTGAAACCATCAAAATAAATTGAAGTTAGTTCTTAAAAAAAAAGGATTCAAAACATGCGAATTATAACCAAGAATGTGATGGTGAAGGTGGGAATCAGTTCTCTTGTCTCTGAAAGAGCAGTGCACAGGACATGGGAAAATCTGTGATTCTTGGTTTTCATTCTCTTCCATCCTGAGTTCATTGACCATCTGTGGAATAAAAGAAATTATAATGTTTTGACCTTCATATCTGGTTTTTATAAACATATATGCCAAGAGATTAAAGAAGCTTCCAATAATCTTGGGATGGAAGAAAAGATATTAGTAAATTATTTGCAATTTGTTCAACTGTGAAAGATTTTTTGCTGTTGTGAAAGGCTTTGAACCAAAAGATGTCAGCTTTGCGTTGGTGTGTGATACCATCTGGCACATTTACAGCAGCAATTGCTTAGTATCAATGGTGGTTCAAGCAAGGAGCATAATGAATTTTGGCAGCAAGTTTGAATAACAATGAGAAAGTTGAGTTTCTGTTCATTGCTCATAAACAAGGACATTTGTGTTGCCTTACAGTGCTAGACCCAATGAAAAGAAAAACTTCTGGTGAATATTTGTACTGGTCTTAGCCAATTGAGTAAACTTTCTTCATACTAGCTGGTGTGTGGCTGTGTTTTGGATTTGTGCCAGAGACAGTGTTGATAAGGGCAGATGTCCTCGTTACTGCTGAGCAGCACTGACGCATCATCAAGGTCTTTTCCGCTCCTCACACTGCCCCACCAGTGAGTGCGCTGGGGGTGCACAGCTTGTTGGGAGGCAGCAAGCCAGGACAGCTGACCCCAACTGACCAAAGGGATATAACTTACCACAGAGTGTCATGCTCACCATATTGAGCTGGGGAGAGAAGGTAGAAGGGGGACATTTGGAGTTATGGGATTTTTCTTGCTAAGACACTGTTACATGTGATGGAGCCCTGATTGGCTGGATGGCTGAACACCTACCTGTTCATGGGAATCAGTGAATTAATTCCTTGTTTTGCTTTGCTTGTACTTGTGGCTTCTGCTGTACCTCTTTAATCTGTTTTTATCTCAACTCATGAATATTTTTGGGTTTACTGTTTCATTTCTCTTCCCCATCCCACTGTGTGTGCCTGAACAAGGTGATGGTGGTTATTTGCTGGTTCAGTTAAATCATAACAAAATTGGGTGCTTCTCTGGAGTCACATGCTTTCCACCTGCTCAGGATCTGCCAGCCATACAAAGGGTATTATGCTGCAAAAATGTCAAGGTAAGTTGAAGGGTAGAGCACATAATGTTGTGGAGAGACAACAGTTACGACTTTATGGAAACCAGTGGAACACGTCACCCCACTGGACCTTAGTATATTGCCACCACACTGTAAAATTTTAAAACAATTGTCTGATCTGCTGTGTCTAGAGTTCCTTTCTTTCCTGTTCAGATGATGAATCTACATGTCCATGGATCATTGTAGAGACATTTATTTCCTTAGTCATTGGCAGATGCACTAGGTGTCCCAGATGTGTTGGAGCAAATAAGGAGAATCTTGTCTAAGTCCAGGAGGCTATTCCTCCTCCAAATGTGTCTTGATCTACAAACAATGCATGTGCAGCATAAAACAAAGAAACCGACCAGCTTTAACCAAATGGAGTCCTACAGCTTCTTTAGTTCCAGATCTTAGTCATGAAAACAACAATAAATATTCCACAGGAGGAAAGGATGGTGTAATTTTTATTGTGGAAATTTAACATGTTCTTCCTTCTCCTAGCATTGTCACTCTTTATTGCTGCAAGTGGCTAATGGATGTTTGATCAAGGGTGTCATGTTGTAGACATTGCAGCAAGTCTGCCTCTATTTGTCTACATGCTCCCTAGTCCAATGCAAAGATGTGGGCAGATGTGGCAACATGCTACTCGCTCAGTCCACACAGGTAAGTTTACAATAGCTTGGGAGATGTTTGTCAAGCTTGCTGTCTAAAGGACTAACTTGCAGTGGTGGAGCCGTAGGACTCAGTTTGGTTAGGGCTGGCTGAAGCTTCTTTTTTCTTTAGATTCAAGCTTACGAATGTTTGCAATTAAATTGCTGTAAAGACTTGGTCTTTGATTTTACAGCCATTTTGTTTAATTTTGAACAAAAATGGGTTTCCTACAATGCTCTCTAGCCTTAATTAAAAGTCTTGTCTTGAGTAAAAATATTCTTCTTATGGTGAACTGGTTAGCTGGTGTGTAAGCAGAGTGAACACAGAATAGTGAAAGAAAAACCAGCAGCAAATTCTATTTTAAATTGGAACAAATATCATTGGGGAAATTGCATGTAGTCATCATCAGTCATAGTGAGAGATTTCTCTGTGAGTGGCATCTAATTTAATGATTTCACAAATGGGTGGGGGTGACTCCATCAATTTTTCGTGAGTTGACATGCTCATTACATTTATAATAGCCAGGACTTGATCCTGCAAACCTTACTCACCAAAGTGAAAAGCAGTTTAAGGCAATGCCATTGTTATGTACAAAATAAAGGAGAAATAAAGGTCAAAATAAACATTTTTTTTCCTCCCTTTTTACTATCAACAGAATATTTCTGATGCTGATAAAGTGATGCACTTTCTTGTCTGCTCTGAGATTTAATTCAGTCTTCCATTTTTATTTTGAGGTGTACTTGGGGTAAAAAACATTATAGCAATAACCATTATAAAATCAATAATGCACAACTCACAGGATAAGCAAATTACTAGTTATGCAGTATGTAATGACAAAGCAGTAATGTAAAGGGGATCGAATCAAATACTTATTTCTTACAACAGTAGAACTAAGGCACTCGAATATCTTGGTGTCTTTTTGCTAGATTTCACTCCTCCATTTAGTGGTTTAACAAAAGGTGAAAGTAAAATTCAAAATATATCAGGCTGCCTGTGCATCAAGTGTCTTGCTAAAAGCCCTTCTCTAGTGCATTGCTATTGCAATAGCTGGCAGCTGGGCAGCATATGATGATCTGAAGGTTTAAGTCAGTGATCCTGAGGAAACAATCTTACTTTCACTGCTCTATTTCTGTCCTGGACTGAGAAGTAAGGTTTGCTGATGTATGTAAAATACAGATCAACATTTATTATACTTTATTTTGAGCATAAAAGTATTTTAAAGCATTTTTTTAATCTCAAAGGACACTAAAATTGTTTGTGGTTAACTGAGAACAGCCCTCTCCAATAATGAGAGTTATTCTCTGTCAGCTATAATATGCAATTTTCAGAAAAAAGATAATGGAAAGAAAAAGGGAAAAGGAAGAGAAGAAAAGGAGAATGAACATGAGACATAGGTGCAGAGGAATACAGCTGAATTTGTAAGAACAATGAGATTAGTAATCTTGGTAAAAAGTCCCTGAAAGTCATAAATAGGAAACAGACAATTTTGCATTTCATACTCCAGAGGGAAAAATGATTATCTTATTCTGATGACTTATGACTCATATGATGTCATGAGGCATACTGTGGGGTTTGCACTACCCTATAAAGCATTTGTGTAGGATCAGTACAGTAAAGATGTGTGTTAACTAAGGCGGCATTACGTTAGCTTTACTTTATGGCTAACCCATCCTTTATAAACTGATAAAAAGGCTGATTTACTTGCAAAGTTTAATTCTATATTGATTAGTGATCACTTCACTATTTGAAATACTAGAGCAGGGGGGATTAGAAGGGAGGGAACCAGTTTCCTATTTATAATTAAAATAATAGGCATTGGACACCTGCCACCCTATAAATACTGTGACACTGTACGATGGCAAACATGGACACAATGCACTACTTACTCTCAGTTGGAATCCATCTGTACACTACAGTGGTAAGACAAAAGAGGATTGTTAGCACTTAAAGGCACCTTGACGCAGTCATACCACTTGACTGTTTTATTAATTGCCCCATCTGTTAAGTGAGAACTTTCTGACATAAGTTGGTACACGCTCTTAAACCCCTTGGTCTGCTTCCTATTGGTTCCACATGTGTTTGTATTTGTTCTCAGTAGGCAGAGATTCCAGAGAGAAAATGAACCGCTGCAGATCGATTGCAGTATCAGTCATGCAGAAGACATGGTAATACATGCCACTTCAGCCTGATTTGCTGTTAACCCTTTAAACACAGAGAAGAAGCAGGTGTGGGGTGGAGAGAAAGAGAGAAACCAGTAAGCTGGCAAAGAGTCTACTGGGAGAAATAGGATTGGTATCATGACTTCTAAATTACTCATCTCATTAGAGGCCCTCTGCCTTCCAATAAGTCTTTGTAAATTACATTTCCACTGCTGCCTGTCTTAGAGCTATGTACTTTAATACAGCCAAGCCAGACAGTATTAGGATAATGTGAAAGATTACACTGCTGTGCTGAGTATTCCTGCCCATTCTGCACTGCCTGGATAATTCTCTGACAAAATTATAGTGACAAGAGCAGCGACTGAGGCCTAGAGTGACAAAAGCCAGAGCATTTAAAGGTAAGGCCATGATTCACACAAGAAGAAGTAAAACAAAGACCTAGTGTAGCTGAGTATTTGCAGAAGGTGTAGGCCTGCTTCCCAGAATTTTTGGTTGGCATTTATGGTATTGCTTAAAATTATATACTAAAACATGATTTTCAAAGGCATTGAGGGAAAATTTGTAGTTTGAAGACCTATACTATGAACACATGGACGATAATTCAGAACATCTCAATTTATTGAGCAAGTGGGATTAAAATCAAAAGACCATCTTTATGTGAACTCACAGGTAGAAAAGCAGTATTTTCATTAATTTAAAAGGATTGGCAGTGTGGTTCTTGGTAGGGCTCTGAAAACTTAGTCAAAAATTTCTTTAAATGTGACTTCTATGAATTGTACACAAGTATTCCTATGATGATGTTTGAGGGAGGCAAGTAGGAGATGTTTTCTTAAAAGTTCAAGGCAGCATAAAAATCTTTTGTTATAGTTTTGTTGACTGCAAAACCTGCTAAAGTCTGAACACATAATCCAGTCTTTGTTCATAGAACCTTTTAGGTTGAAAAAGACTTGTGAGGTCAGCAAGTCCAACCATAAATCTGACAATGCTAAGTCCACCACTAGTGCCACTTTTTCCTCTCTTTGAAGCACCTCCAGGGATGAAACAACCACTTTCCTGGATTGCCCTTTTCAGTGTCAGTCTGGTTTCTGTGAAAAAATGTTTCCTAATATCCAGTCTAAACTCTTCCTGGTGCAACTTGAGGTCATTCAGTCTCATTCTGTCTCGTTACTTGGGAGAAGAGTCTGATCCTGCCCTTGCCATAACCTCAAGTAGTTGTAGACAGTGATTAGGTCTCCCCTGACCCTGCTTTTCTCCAGGCTATGTAACCACAGCTCCCTCAGTTGCTTCTCATGGAAATCCAGACCTTTCACCAACTTTGCTAACCTTCTCTGGACAACAATCCTCAATGTCTTTCTTGTAGTGAGGGGCCCAGAACAGGGCACAGCCCTTAATGTGTGGACAATCATAGCTATCTTTTCTCAAAACTCTCTAATTAGATTAAAAAGTAACTGTGTAGTGGTTACACTAGAGAGCTAGAGAATGCATTAGAGACTACTCATAAAAATTTGAATACAGTTTTTACATGATATTTTTACCAATCATAGAATCATAGAATGGTTTGGGTTGGAAGGGACTTTAAAGAGCATCTAGCTCCAAACCCACTGCCATGGGCAGGGACACCTTTCACTAGAACATGTTGCTCAGAGCCCCATCCAACCTGGCCTTGAACACTTACGGGAATGGGGCACCNATGATGTTTGAGGGAGGCAAGTAGGAGATGTTTTCTTAAAAGTTCAAGGCAGCATAAAAATCTTTTGTTATAGTTTTGTTGACTGCAAAACCTGCTAAAGTCTGAACACATAATCCAGTCTTTGTTCATAGAACCTTTTAGGTTGAAAAAGACTTGTGAGGTCAGCAAGTCCAACCATAAATCTGACAATGCTAAGTCCACCACTAGTGCCACTTTTTCCTCTCTTTGAAGCACCTCCAGGGATGAAACAACCACTTTCCTGGATTGCCCTTTTCAGTGTCAGTCTGGTTTCTGTGAAAAAATGTTTCCTAATATCCAGTCTAAACTCTTCCTGGTGCAACTTGAGGTCATTCAGTCTCATTCTGTCTCGTTACTTGGGAGAAGAGTCTGATCCTGCCCTTGCCATAACCTCAAGTAGTTGTAGACAGTGATTAGGTCTCCCCTGACCCTGCTTTTCTCCAGGCTATGTAACCACAGCTCCCTCAGTTGCTTCTCATGGAAATCCAGACCTTTCACCAACTTTGCTAACCTTCTCTGGACAACAATCCTCAATGTCTTTCTTGTNTGCAATTAGGTCACCCTGAAGCCTTCTTTTTTTCTCGGGTTCTCCCAGAATTCTCCCAGTCTTTCCTCATAGGAGAGGTGCTCCATCTTTCTAATAAACTTGACAGTACTTCTCTGGACTTACTCCAAGAGAATCCTTTCTTTGCTCAGAATAATCCTAAAAAACACATCAAAGAGTCAATCTCAGACTTTATGTGAAATGGACAGTTTATGTACTTGGGAGGGAAACAGATACTCTACATGAACAGAATTAAAAGGTCACTGATGGTGTTTCAGTCATCTACTTCTCTTTAAAGATCTAAATTTTCTAGAAAAGCTCAGGGTTAATCAAACATGGATGTTTCCAGATGTACTTGAAGCATATGTAAATTGACCCACTCTTTCAGGGTCTCCTGGCAGAATCGTCCTGTTTGTACATCCTTCTCACAGAAGACTGTACGAAGAAGTGGAAACTTCCTAGTTTTGGAGCTTTGGGTCAGATTTTCTATTCTAACATTATTATTTTTCACGTGTTGAATTTTTTTGGCTTGTTAACACATCTTGGTGACTCAAGGGCGTTTCCACTAACATTAGTTCTTTCTCAATGTTCCTTTTTATAGATGCTCAATTGTAACTGAGCATACATCTTAGTGTATGGTGCTTGTTGAAGGGTATGCAGAGGCTGTGCATTTTAAGTTTTGTCTTTTTTTAAACTGAGATATCATATGGAAAAAAGTTGTGAGCATTGGATCATATTTAGAGCTTAAAGTGCTATTAACATTATAATTTTACTTTATTGTATTTTTTATTTTTTTAAGGCCAGAAAGGATCTTGACCAATAAAACATTAATATTTATTTAATTTACATGTATTAGCTAATTATTCCTCTTTTCCAAGCTATTACTTTAAAATTGAGGTTGTTACTATTGAAAATGTACATAGAAGTATTTGCTGTGTTCTGAGGGAATGAAATAAAACTGGGAAACAGTTATCACTACAAGCCTACAGAACAATCTTGAGTCAAACTCAGTTAAGAAGAGCACACTATCCTCAAAAAGTGGTCCTTTGTACAAATACAGTTAGTAAAGAGATTTACATATATAATAGTTTCTAAGGTGATAAGTCTTAATATTATGATAAATTCTGGGAAGTCACAATAAGTAGTTGTTGGAGAGACAACAAGTGATTTCTTCCATGTCCTGGTGTCCCTAACTCATGTGGTTTTGCCTCTGTAGTCTCATTATATGAAAAGAGAATATTAAAGACATGCTGTAGGGGTGTGCTGATCATAAAACTCCTTAATAAACCCTTTATGACTAGCAAAATATTTTTATGAAAACGTTCATTTCGCAGAACATTTTAAGATGATTTATAATTAAGAGCCAATGCCCATGCACTAGAATAGGTCAATGACCTCCTGAATGCAGAAGCATTTATTTTCCAAACAGCTGATCTTCAGACACTGTTGTATTAGAGCAACCCTTTTTTTTTATTATATGGAATGAGCAGGGCAGGTTTATCTGACGGATATGGGTGCATAGGTGTAACAGACACTGTACTCTTTGCCCCAATGCACTCTTACAGAGTAGAAAGAGGCTCTCTCTAGGTCCTAGATAAATTACTGATTTCGCGCAGGCCTTGTTATTTAATTGGGCTACTTGGAGGCTTCTTGTTTTGATGTTTCCATTCTCTTCCATTTAATTTCTCAGAAAAAGCAAAACTTAAACTTCTAGCAACTTTTAATTATTTCCGCAAAACAGTTCCACAAAACAGGCTCTTATTAAGAAAATTTTGGGAAACAGGAAAGAAAATTTAGAAGTATATCCTCTATAAAGCAAACAAGAATTAAAAAAATTGTATGTTACTGGGATTGCTCAAGGGAAAACATGGTTCCAACACTCTGTGCACAGCTAGAGTTTTACTTTAAATCTTGCCTTTGTTATGAATCCCAGAAGTGACCTGTGCCATGTTAAAGGCTGAGAATTTCCCTTGCAGAAGAAGTCTATCTGCATTTTTTTTTTTCCTTTTTTCATGTGTACACACCTATGACTCAAACATCAAGAAAATGGTGAAGGAGAAATGTGGTTTTACGCAACAGTCATTCTCATAGTCAGCTGAACATATCTTCATATCTTATACAAGCTATGTCACTGACTCCTTCTATCACTCTGAGCACCTAACTGCTCTTCTCCCTCCTGGGACTGCAGTATTAGATTATCAGCATTTGTACAAAACATCGAGATTCAAGAAAAAATACCTTTACCAGTTGTTTTTTGGGATGTAGTATGAAAATGAACTGAGCTGCTGCTACAGAAGGAAGTCCTGAAGTCCTCCTAGAGACTGAGTGCTGAACATGAAAACAGATCATCTCAGAAGGTTTCTTTGGAGAAAAAATGACATGATTATTTTAAATCTCACAGAACAGGAACTATAAATAAATGGTAAAGCTGTAAAATATTAACCTGACAAGGCAAGTGATGATTATGAGATTTTAGAGTTAATGGGCTTTCCTTATAACTTTTTGATATGAGTACTGTTGAAGATGTTGCAAAACGCCTTCCAGTGATAAAGAGTTAACCACCACAGTGGCTAGGTACCCTGTTGATTATGAAATATATTTCTTCTTTGTCACACTGCCTCTCTTGAAAGACTTTATGGGTTAAGTCACCTTCTAGCAGTTTCCTTTGAAAGATATTTTTGAGTGGAACTATAAATTCTATATAAAAATGTAGGTAATACATTATTTCCGATGTTGAACACTGTTGGTCTGCACTAAATAAATTAAAGAAAGATTCATTTTCTTTACTAGGAGAGATAGAAAGTGCATAAGAAAGCAGGAAATGTTCTTTACACATCAGTCTCTCTTAGGGAATAATTGAATGCCAAGACTGCTGACCAGGCTGCAGCTATAATGAGCTTTTATTAACTTTTCTAATTATGCTCCAATTTTTTGTCTACTAAGATCCCCTCCTTTCATATGGCAGCAATCCCAGGTGGATGACCATGCAGTAATGCGTTGATTTTGCTCAGCTAATAAATGTGGAAATAAGAAAATCTCCCTGAAGCTAAGCAGCATTGTCAGGAAATATATCCTTAACACAAAATGTGTCCAAATGTCGGGGAACAATGTAAATCTGGGTTCCTATCACTCAAAGTTTAAGTGTCTGTCGAAGAGCAGGACAGAGCTGGGTCATTACTGTGGGATCATATTTCATTATTAGAGGTGACACACTGCTGTTGTTTGGTAACAACATATTTTTGAAAAGTTTATGAGCCTAATGGCTTAGTGAGATCTTATGCCATTATTACTCAGGGGCATTACTACTGCTGAAGAGCTACTTCAGATTGAGACTAGCAAAAGCATGGCTGGACAAAAATCTTTGTCTTCCTTCTTTTCCAAAGAAAGTAACTTCATGGATTTTTGTGCCCAGAAAGTTCAAAGGGAGGAGATCAGTTCTGTGGAGGGTTGAGGAAAGAGCTGATTCATTCCTGAAAACACTACAAAGCTTATGAAACAGTCATTCCAGTTAAAAGGTCTTTTTTTCTCTACAATCCATAAAACACAAAATACAAAACTGTGTACCTAAATCTCCTTGGTACTAGCCAGAAAGTTCTCCCAAGGATACCTTTTCAGTAGGGGTGAGTGAGAAGTTAAGATGAGGCACAAGGAGTGTGTGAAGTACACAGAAAGAAAGGTAACGAGCAAAAAGAGATGCCAGTATAATTGACTAAAGAAAACTTGAAGATGGATCTCACAGCTAAGTACAAGTCTGCTGAGTCTTCCTGTGAAGATCTCACCCACATCACGGGCACTTCCACAGCAGATAACCTAAGCTGATATTCACCTTGGCTGCTTTACAGAAGTAATATTTTCAGCTGGACAAACNAAAACAAACAAGACAGCTTACCTGAAATTCAGGTTAGGAGCAATACATTCATAATCTTGAGAAAATCAGGAAAGGAGAAAAAAGCAATAAAAGATTAAAGTGGGTTTTTGTTTTGGTTTTTGTTTTTTTTTTTTTTTATTTTTTTTTTTTTTTTTTTTTTTTTTTTAATGCTAAGATGTTCTCCGTCCCCCTTTCCACTTTTCAGTCTTGCCAGGTTTACTTCCACAGAGTGGTCATATATCATTCACTTACAGTACTTTGACGGGAAGCAAACCATGGTTTTGATCAATTTTGTAAAGCAGTTTTGTTAATGTGTGAGATGTCATGGTGGGGAAAGGTTATTGCACTTGCTATTTTGCCTTCCAGTTTTTTAACTTTATAGTAAAAATGAGGCCTTCATGGTTATTGATACAACTCTCACAGGACCAACCTTTTTTCATCCTAGTCTACAACAAACAAGATCCTAGATATGAACACGAGGAATTGAAAAATATTTGCACAATGGGAATATTATTTAGAATAGCATCAAAATTATTACATTGGATAAGGAATCATTCAGCTAGTTGCCCACTTGCCTCTGAAAAAAATATTTAGCAGAAAGGGTGGGATGATTTGCACCAATATTTATCCTCCCAAAAAACTGTCAAACAATGTTTTTCTCTATTCTGAGAAACAGGATTTGTCAGACTTCCTGAGCCAGTGGTATTTAAAATATAAACAAACTAAGACAAAAAAAAAATAGGTGTTTTTCTATAAAGCGGCTATTCATTTGTGCTTGGCTTTTCATTAAAAAAAAAAAAAAAAGAGATATTGCAAAATGTCTAAATACAGATCTGTGTAAAAACAATTATGTGTAGGGCAATATCTAATTTTTTCCCATCAACTTTCAGCTTTGTTTGGTTTACTTCTCAATCAACTTGGTCAGTAAACAATCATAAATCTGGCTACTTTATTCTGCTTTGATTCTTGTGATACTTCCTTCTTTTGAACATTTGGATCATAGTCATTGAGTAGTCTAAAATTAGGGGACCTATGTGTGGAGCAAGGTGATAATGTGCTAGGCAGATGGTAGAATTTGTCCTTTCGTCTGTGCTGTCAGCTGCAGACAGACACCGGTAGAATAGCGCAGAATTACAGCTCTGAAATATGTTCCCCAGATGTAACCATTTTATAATCAGCACAGTAAAACAAATATAATGCCCTAGACTGAAAGCAGCTAAAAATCCCTACACCCATACTTTATTTATATGCTT
This sequence comes from Illadopsis cleaveri, assembly GCA_013399915.1. Lineage (NCBI taxonomy): Eukaryota > Metazoa > Chordata > Aves > Passeriformes > Timaliidae > Illadopsis > Illadopsis cleaveri. The sequence goes on along the minus strand of VXBB01005087.1, from coordinate 10,697 downwards.
TCTTTCATCCAAATACCCTCAGTATCAAAAAACTGATGAAAAATGGAATATATTTTTATTGTCATGTGTTAGGAACAGCATGACATGACTTTCCTGGGGTTTCATTGGTCTATTTCTTGTTTAGGAAGTCATGCCTCTGTCACGACGTGAAAATTGCTCACCATTGTCAGTTCATCCACCAGATCATAAAAGTAAATAGGGGGACAAAACCAAACTAGATCTACCCTTACTTACAAGAAAAACAAATGATATATTTTTCCTCTTTTTAGCAAGGAATTTGAACCCTTTGAACTTGCTGTAAAATTTCAGTTCATGACACAACAGGTGATTAGAAGCCCTTTTTGTGGCAGGAAGACAAAGGTGTCCTGGTGGATAGTCCTGGGAAAAGCAGAAACTTTGCTCTAGATGGTGTGGCCCCTGTCTCCCACGTTTTTCCTATAGGTCCAGTATTTTACTGCAAGGGGATGAGTATGAGCAGGGGGTGTTCAGCACTGTCTGTCTGAACTGTCTGACTGTCTGTCCTACTCATGGATCACTGTTTTCCTGGTTGAGTGTCTGTGAGTACTCTTGTATGAAGGCTCAGTGCCAGTTATGGGTCACAGGGTCACAGGGATATGCACGAGGTGCCAGCAACTGGAAACACTACTGGTACATAGGGTAAGAGGTTTGGGAGCCACGAACTAGGGTGGCCTGTGCTGAGTAGGGTTGAAAATAGAAGGTCTGAGCTTTGTCTGCTGGACTGATAATAGGTTCAAGTCAGCTACTTCAAAGAGCCAGGGTCTGGGCTGGGTAAGTTCCTCCAGTCTGAGCCAGCTAACAGAGAGAGCTGTTGATGAGGTGCAAAGCAGCTGCCCGTGTATGTCTAAGGCCAGTTACCGGAGTGATACATATTAACTTAAAACTATAGACCTTGAAGTAACGTCCTTGCTATTTTACACTTGCGAAAGCTGAGGCAGAAAAAGGAGACAGAGATCAATTTACCCAACAGGCCAAAAGAGATCATCTGTGGTTTTGACTTCTGGAAGAGTGAAGGTCACCACTCAAATGCAGTGAATAACACAGAATGTCTCTAAGCTTGAGGGGTGCTGTAGGTGGAGAGAAGTGGAGAGGAACAAAAGCCTTTCAGCTCAACTAGCAATTGTGTCTGTGAGAGGAAGGAGATTGTAAATGTCTGCCACACCTCATCTGAGCAGGCAGGGGTTAATGTTTTGAGAAATATTCAAAGTGAAGGCATCACACATTTTGTGCTACATGTCCTAAATCAAATAAAAGAAACATACAAAACCAGGACACTTCTAAGAAGTCATATTTTAGGCTGATAACCTGTAACACATAAAGTGTAATAACTACTATAATAATGCGTGATTTATCATATCTTGTTATTTAATCATCTTTCACACTGTAGAGCTTCTCATTCTATCCTCTGCCTTGCTCCAAACCACACACTGAAGAAAATATTTCTACCACTTACAACTGAAGTCTTTAAGACAGACCACAGTGCAATTAGACTATTGTCTTGCTGGAGGTGCATAACAGCTTGGCATGAGTTTTTTTTCTTATACTTTGCACTTGGCTTTTGTCAAGAACAAATGCCAAATGGCAGCATATGAAGTCTGTAGATGGTGGCTAAATATATCTTACTATGACTAGTCTGTAGATTCTGTTTCCTTGCTTCAAGCACCACTAAGCAAGCCAGAAACTATGCAAAAAGGCAGGCTGCTTGGCTTAACTTCTTCGGTGGCTGGCAAATTCTAGAGAGATTCTCATCCTGAGTTCTTTAGTTGAAACTTGTCAGGACACTGAGAATTTTGTACTGGCACACATGAACTGGGATCTGTGGAAGAGACAGGAGATAAACCCTGACATGAACTCTTGTAATGTTAGAGAAAAATACTGCCCTGTCTAAGCTTCTCTGGATAGTTTCATTTTGTGTGAAAGCTACCAGGAAAATCTCCCTGACTCAGCTGGAGTATGAAAACACTTGCCAAAACATCAGCCCAAACTCAGCTAATCTCAATGCTAGTTATTAAGTTGCTATTGGGACCATGAAGGAGTGAAATGAATGTGTCAGGAAGTGTAAAACTGGGGGGGTGGGTAGATGTTGTCTTCACTTCCTTTTATTACAAAGCAAGAGTATCATAACTCCTAGCTTCAGAGCTCCACATCTATGCATTGATGTCTTTGTATGTGGGATGAGATTTTAAAAAAAATATATGTAACTGCACACAAAATAAAAATACATATGCTTGACTATATATTCATGTATATGCTCCTCATGTGTCTGCATAAGAACAAGATCTAGTGGACAGTTTGAAGTCTTCTGTGTAAATACTTGCATTTTGATAGGAATCATTATAACATTATAATTCAAGCACAACAAAATCGAGTTTGATTTTTTTACTGTCATCCAAGTCTGCCTTCATGTGATAGGGACTATTGGAAACAGGCATTTTCTTTGAAGGGAAATCTTGTCCCTGCTATCTTCTGTATCAAAGCTCTGTGACTTGAAGAAGGGGCACTAAGATGACAGTAGCACAGCAACTTACTACTTGATATTTTTGAGGTTTAAATGACACTAAGGTTTATTGCCCTAGGTGTCATTCTATATCTTAATGTTGACAAAAACGAGTTACCATTCTTTGGAGAAAGTAAGAGAAAGGGTGGACAAGGTACCTGGCTGGGAGAACTCTGTATACAGCCTGTCTCTTCTATTGGACATTGGTTAGCTGGATCCTTGACAAACATTCAGATTCATTTCCCATGCCTGTTTTGGAGCAGATTAATTCCTCTGTCAGCATAAGTGTGTTCTTGCAGTTGCTGGGATACATGAACTTATACTGTACCTATATGGTGCATTCAAATAAAAGGCTGGGGAATAATGCCACTCAATTAGCAGCAAACAGAAACTGAAAGAAGATGATTAAATTTCTGTTGCTTGCTAGGAAGGCAGAAGTCACTGTGCTTAAAATGAATGGTTAAAGGGACTGAAAACACTTCAAGGGTTCTCCAAATCTATTATGATCTTTCAAAGCAATAGCTATCTTAGAAAAAACAAGTTAGAAACTTCAATTAAGAAGGAACAGGTATAATTTCAGAATAAATGGGAACAGAATTCTGTGTATAAATAAAAGATAGCAGTGCTGAAAAATGATAGCAGACCCACAAAAAACTCAAATTGTTTTAAGGGCAGACCCTGGAAAAAAAGAACTGTATTGTGAGTTCATGAGTGTCTGTTCCCCGTCATACTGCAATATTTGGCCAACTAGTGTTCAGAATAGGTCACAAGGCACTCTGTTCTGGGATAACTTTTCAGAACAAAAATTTTAAGATCTGTTTAAGCAATACATTCACTTCCACATTATGTAAATCAATACAACCTCTAACAATGTCACACTTACTTTATAAAAAAGATAATTTTATTATTTGAAATTATTACATAGAAGTGTATTTCAGTGTCTAGAATTTATTCAGACATAAATATTGTGCAGATTTTTTTTCTTTCCTCTAAAAATATCCCCAAAGCCTTTTACTATTTTCTTACTGGCCTGGTTTTGCCAGTTTTTTTTTTTCTTTTTTCTTTTGCCTTTTAATGACATAAAATACACACTTAGTAGTGGATTCAGTCAGAAATGTACTGTAGCTGAAATTAACTCTTCTAATATCACTTAAATGTGTTTTTGACCAAGTTTACTATAAACTGCAACATCATGGCATTTTTAAAGGATTTGGGAGAAGGTCACAATTAAATTAGGATCATTAAAGAATGCTGTTAAGAATGGAGTGTGAAGTACAAAGAACAGTAATTAAGGTATGCAAGTGAAAAAATTAATGATGCCTAGTTTTCAGTGAATTTAGAGGTGACAGCTACCAGCTCTTCCCCTGAATCGGGCACTAAACTTGGGCTCTCTTCCACTCAGATTTTACATGTATTTGTAATCAACGGATATTTGTTCTCTAGTTTCATTTTTGAATGAAAAAGATACCTGGTGCTTTAAAAGGCATATTACTTATCAGACATTTAAAATAATTTGAAATAATTAAAATAAAATATGAGGAGAAAACTAAAATTATTTTATTACTTTTTCACTAAAG
>VXBB01005085.1:597198-617384 GCA_013399915.1 Illadopsis cleaveri | reverse complement strand
TTGGAGCTTGTCCCTATACTGCGTTTGGTTTCTGGGCATCGTTCCTATTTTTATTTCTCATTAAAGTAATTTTCTTTTTGGATACTCCATCGTTCCCGTTCCTGTTTGTTTGCACTACACTCACCGTGAAGTCAGGGGGCTCAAAGATTTGTCACAGCCACCCTCACTGTGACAAGGATGTCCATCAACAGCCTGGTATTACCTAAGGCCTCTAACAGTTGCACCTTTGGCCTGAAAATAGTTTATCCTTCCTGAATGATTAGGGTGAGGGTTGCACAAGGAAATTCACTCTTGCAGAAAGATGTTTGAGTTCTCCTCTCATGTAGTTCATGAACGCATCATTAAGGTAATCATTAAGGTACCATTGCAGAACTGATCTTTAAAAACTGAAGTTAATCAGGTATTTGACTGTTTCGGAATGTTGAACAAAGTGGGGTTTTTTAAATGCAATCTAGGGTGTTTTTTCTNAAAAAAAAAAAAGGAGGAATTATATCAAATTGTCTTGAATGACACCACACAGGATTAAGGCAATAAAAAAGATAGCAAAATAGAAAACCACATAAACATAGCAATTAGTCACTGCAATCAAGCTTCCCTCTTCTGTTAATATTTATACATTCCCAGTAAATACCAACAAAAATCATTTGTATTTTGCTTTCTGGCCACAAATTTATGTGATCTTTTCCGAGCTACCAGGTGGAGACTACACAGCTCCAGTCACAATGGAAAACTTGTGAAGCTGCTGTCCTATATATCTGAGTGTTACAACACCTACACACACACTGCCATCATGTCCTACTGTCAGAACATACTAAAGCAGTGTCATTTATAGGGTTATTTTTGCTTCTCTTAATACCAAGAAGAACTGTCCTTTTGTTCATTAGTTTTACTTTAAAAACCCAAACAGGCTAGCTGGGGGATGATTTCACAGCCCATGTGGTCCATCTGTTTCAGTGCTTAGCAATCCCTGCTGTCTTCCCTGTCCAGCTAAAGACCTTTGGGGTGTTTTTAATCTTATCTGTGTTGACAGAAAGAACAGATTATTTTCTTCTTCTTTTCAGGCACTTGCTGTGTATAAGAAGTTTTATACTTCACCTCTTCTCCCTATATTAAACGAATTCCATTTCTTCAAACCACATTTATATCTTATGTTTCCAGGTTGTTTATTATTCTTGCATTCCCTGGATTTTTCTCCAGTCATTCTACCTATTGCTTTAGTTAGACAGAGTCTGCAGCTGAGATATAAAAGTACCACATGCAGTGAATTGATTACTTTGGTTTTCCTGTTTCCCACAATGTTTGCTTTTCTCCCAGAAGTGCAATATTCTTGATTTTTCTCTAGTTGAAATCAAACACCGGTTTTGAAGAAATTGCCTATTGACAAAGAGAGAACCTGCATTTATAAATATCAGATTGCTTCAATAATGTACTAATTTGTTCTATTCCTGTCTTCTGATGTTTTCAGACTTCAAAGAGTGGTGTTGTTTTGAAACTTAATAAATATATGCGTTCATCACTCACTTGGATAGGTCATCTCAATCAACTCAACTCTTCACAAATAATGGCAAAAGGTCTCCCAAAGGAAATGCTTATCCATTGGGACAGGCATGGTCTCTGTGTTCTTTAATTAGCATTGAATTCAATACCCAGAAGCATTTCTAGAGTATCAGAAGTTAAAAGTGAAAGGAAAAATCTGCTTTAAAGTTCATGTGTGATTGTCACTAGCAGGAATTGCTATTTCATGAATTGTTAATCTCAAGTGAACATTAAGATTAATTTGAGGGAGCAGACTCCAAGAGTTACCAGCTCACAACTAAAACATTCACAGGAAAATCCTATAACATGTATCTGTGCCTCCTGACTTACTGCAATTGGCTCAAGCCGAAGAATCTGCGTCCACCTGTCTGTCTCTCTCCTCTTCCTCTCACACACCATTATAAAGAGATATTATTTGCAGGCCTAGTCCTTCACTTTAGTGAATGTGATTAATTATGATCCTGTGAATTCTGAATCACAGACACTCATAATGTCTATTTTGCCTTGAAACTCAAGTACAGGTACTGTTAGCTATTTAAAAGTATCAACTTCCCAAAAATAAATAAAAATGAAAAAGAAGTAAGGTCGTAGACATCTCAGTGGTAATGCACATTTGAAAATCTGACCTGTAGCTCTATGAGTCAGGGCTTAAAAGAGAATTAAAAACAAAGGAACTGTAGTCTTTAATAAATACTCAGAAATCTTTAGGGTGGACCTCATGGTGATTCAATGGGAATATTGGTGATACGACTATACAAATTCATTAATATTAATTTTATTTTAGTTCCCAGAAATTAATCATGGACCAGGGCACCTCAGGCTGGGCACTCGAATGTCCATGGCCAAACAGATGCAGTGTAATGAGGAAGTCAGTGGTCCTCTGGACTGGCCTGGCAGCCACTCTTAGCATTAACCATATAAATTATAGTTCTTCTTTCATGATATTGGCCCACACTGAAATGCTCAGACTAAGATTCACATTCATCCTCTGATAATGAAAAGTAGAACACATCCCTTTGAACTGCTCCAAGCAAAGACGACGCAGAAATAAATCTGAAACCCTTTTGTTCCTGTCCTGAATTTGTTTCTAATCACAGATGGCCAAAGTTGCCTATCAGCAAGATAGGACTTTGTGCCTGGTGCTGGCAGTTTGTTCTACACATACCTCAGGTCTGGGCAGACTTAATAGGGATGTTTCAAGCCATGGGAGGATCACCAGCATCGACTGGCAGACTGTGCTGACGATCCCTGTGTCAGTGAAGGATAAACTCAAGGTCAGATTTCATTAGTAATGTAGGCAATATAACTGTTGGTTGTGTTTGCTGCTTCCTGACAGGCGATCTTTTTCCCTGGAACTCCATAAAGTACTTATTCTTACATAATTTGTTAATATATTCTTGCCTTTTTAACAAACACACAAACTCTTCTGATAGTTTTGTAAATATTGCATTGCAGGCACAAAACCAGATTTTAAGGTTTGGGTATGTGTCTCTAATCTCTGTCCCTGCAGGGTATTGTAGTAATGATGATTTTTTGTTTGGAGTTTAATTAAGAAAAAGTTAAGCTCTACTTACTTGTGTTCTTACAATTAAATGCAAATAGGTTTAAAAGAACCTGCTTTACTATGCAAAGCTGAAGAACACTGACAATCCAATAAAAAAGGAAAAGTATTTAAAAGCAGCTTAACTCCTAAATAAAGCAGAGGCAACAAGCCACACAACAGGCTGTTTTGTACTGATTTGCAGGCACTGAAGTGGTGGGTAATAATTAACTTTAAATCTCATTCAAAATAATAGATAGTATAAAGTTTTCTGTCTTAATCAACTATGCTCCTGGTTATACAAATTGATAACTGTTCATATTGCCACAGGTATTTTTCTTAGTGCTTTCACTGACTCTGATAAGTTTGTACATTTCCTTTAGTTCATTTTTTCTTAAGCAAGTCTTGGTTTGTTTTCCATTGCTTGTTGAACCTGCTCATATATCCAGACCACCATATTTGACCTGACCCTGAACAAGTACAGCATGAATACACATTCTACCATTTTATCTGTCCTTAAGTCATGATGTGGGGCACATTATCCTACACGCAAATGCATATGCATGCAAATATCTCATTATGAAAGTAATGAGAACTAGATGAAAATAAAGCAGTTTTAATATTCATTAAATTAATCATGTGAAAGCCTTGCATTTGCAATTCTATGACATGGAGAAGTGTTATCGTAAGAAGTTTCTCTAAGGGAACATCAAGGTTTTCAGTATAATTTTGTGTCTCTCTTCAGCTTGGTACTCTTAGCATGTATGTATTCTCATCAAGATAAATCAGACTGACTGGGGCTGGGGACTTACTAAATCAGGGTTTTTCAAAAGTACCAAAGGAATTTTGAAAATCCATTAAAAGGCACTATTTCCATTACTTCTGATTCCTGGCCGAATGTGCATGACCAAAAAGGCCTGTAAGTCTGATATTAGGAGACCATTTTGATGCAGAGGAATCGAATACAAACAGTTAGTAAGTGTGAGTCTGTTTGAATGTCATAGGAAAAATATATCTTATCCACTACAAGGATAATTTTCTAGATGAAATATAGTGAAATTAGTTCAGAGACACATAGTTTTCTCATTTTCCCTGCTGTATGCTCACAAATGTATGATAAATTTAGGTGACCTGTGACTTTAAATGACAATGAAAAGATATCATTGAGGTGAAAGGGTGATTCCATGGTTTGGCTTCAGTGACAGTCTGTTAATAATTACTGCTAAATATCTTGCCTCCAGTTTATGACTCAGAAGTCTCAACTGGGACATGCCAGACCACAACATCAGAATGTGTTCAATCTATTTAACCATAACTGAGCCAGAGAAACAATAAGAAGAAAAGAAATCCTGCAGGTATGTTTTGCTTGGTGTCTTTTGCAATGAGGAATATTCACGACCATTTGACTTATTTGGACACTAAATACACTGAGTTTTAGATTGAGCCTGAAAGACTGAAACCTCAAGCCTAGGTTTACTGTAAAATACATTTTTGAAATATGCCACAGGCATATCTCTGGTATATTGTTATTATAAAACTTCAGGACCAATTTAATAGTAGTACAAACAAATGATTATTCTGAATGCAACTGTTTCACTGTGGGACACTTAATTTTCCTCTGTGTAGCTTGGAGACAAAATACTGACAGTATTGGGTAGTCCCATGAGTTTCTGACTATGCCAGGTGACAGACTTGTCACTAACCATCGAACCAAGAACAGGCTGTATAATTTTGCAGCCTGAATGGTAGGAGATAACTTACAGAAAATAGCTGCTCCCAGGAAATTATTCCAGACTGAGTGACCCTGAGTTAAGTCCAAAATTAATAGAAAAATAAACCAAGTGGATTAGTAATTACAGTTTTTTAATTATTTCAAAAGGGCAAGCTTTGAGAATTTAAGAGAGCTCATCAGAGAATTCAGCTGTGCTGAAGAGTTCAAACTCTTCAGTGTCAATGAGGCTTGATGTTTTTGAGGTTGTTATTAATCAATATTGCACAGGTTCCCAGAGCTGTCTTTATAAACTTTTGAATTTCTTTCAGGAAATAGTTGTATATTTATAGGAAATAGAATGTGTGAATGACTGCTCAAGAGAAGAATATTACAGTTGTGAGAGTGAGGTAATATTTTCGTGCGGTCAAAAGGTAAAAGAATGAAAGTTGTTGATTCTATGTGTTGTNAATTTCCTGGTACCCAGCTGATGGGAAAGGGGGCAGGGACTGCCCTGGCCACGAGAGGGTATAAAAAATTGCCATTTTGTTGGAGGGTATATGTGCTCGGCTCATGGGGGAGAGAGGCACACAGCTGGCTTAGCTGAATCAGTACAAATAAACAGTTTACTTTTGCTTCGAAGACTTTGTCCCCACTCCATTGTATCCACAAGTGAGTTTATTTCTGTGGCAGGATGTGTCTCCCCATTCTCTACCACAGATAGTTGGTGCATGTGGAAGAGATAACTCAGGGTGAAAGGCCCAAAGGGGTCATCTCTGGCACCAAAAGGGCTCAAGCCCTAGCTAAGAACCAACATCTTAGCCGGGAGAGCAGATATGAGTAGAGATAAAATAAATATTCTTGACTGAGAGACACTGTTTTACGAACTATTAAAGACACACAAGTTGTCACAGAGGCAGATGTCTCTTACTCACACACCCTGAAGGTGTGGGAGACTCCTCCCCGGAGTTTGGATGCAGATTCCATGGCTACTTTCCTGGGAACTAAGAGAAAGGCACTCGATGTGTGTCCCACCAACNAAAAGGGCTCAAGCCCTAGCTAAGAACCAACATCTTAGCCGGGAGAGCAGATATGAGTAGAGATAAAATAAATATTCTTGACTGAGAGACATTGTTTTACAAACTATTAAAGACACACAAGTTGTCACAGAGGCAGATGTCTCTTACTCACACACCCTGAAGGTGTGGGAGACTCCTCCCTGGAGTTTGGATGCAGATTCCATGGCTACTTTCCTGGGAACTAAGAGAAAGGCACTCGATGTGTGTCCCACCAACAACTGCCTGGTAAGATACATTGAATCCTAAGTTATATTCTTCCCTAGCTATAAAATCAATGGTACCTTTAGCCTCCCACAGTATATACCTATGAGTAGTTTCTTTTAGTACTTATTCCTGTATTTAAGTCTGTTAGTTTTGTATCTATTAAATAAATAATTCATTCTATAATGGACTGAATCAGCCATTATTAAAGAACTTGAGAACAAGAGTGGGTTTTGGGGTGCTGGCCACCCCAATAAAGCTGCTGCCTGCTGCCAGAGGCCTGGCAAAAGTCAGAGACTTCTCTAAACCCCCACAACTCTAACGATTTCTGACACAATTATGCAGAGAGCCTGCAGGGCATGGAGGGACTGATTGATCAGCAAACAAATGTGATTTTGAAGTCAGAAAGCTTATTAAAAAGATAAGAATTGGCAAAAAAAAAAAAAAAGTATTCTGGCAAAATTAAAACAATTAAATCTGGTAAAATAAAAACGAATAATGGACGATCCATGCAGTAAAAAAATAATTTCTACCTTCAGTGGGAAATATGTTGCTTGTTTTTAAATGAAGGCAATGTTGAACTGGAAGAGGAGACAGGTCATTCCATGATAAAAATAATCAGAAGAACCGTGAAGAGTTGCTAAACTGGGGCAAAAATTAAAGGGGCTTTTTTAAAAATTAGGCTTGCTCCATGATGTGGCATATGCTTGGTAGGAATTTTTAATCGATATTCTGCTTTTGAAGTGGATGTTGAGTTTCCTTTAATATTGTGATCCATTGCAATGGATCTGTGCAATGACTATCTTAATTGAAAAATCAAACTGTGTGATTTATTCCTCATACTGTCTTGAACTGCTTAATTTCCTTGTAATCTAATGATCACAGGTTTTTCATAGCGTGGTGTTCCTCATTGTTCTTTCAGCTTTTCTCATCACTTCTGGGAAACCTGTTTCAAGGGCATTGTAACACTGCAGCTATTTCAGACAGGGAATGACCAGCAAGGCTCTGAGGTCTTTTTGTTTGTTGCTCCAGTCAAGGGTTCCAACATCTACTTGTTTATTACTTTGATTCTTGGTGTTCATAGATGACATTTAACCTTCTGTCATAACTCACTGTGTGGATGGGTACAGAATGAAGTAAATTTAAGATCATTTTACAATGTTCTTAAATTCCTGAATTTTTATATGTTGTGTACAGAAAACCTTGCCATTGTTTTTTTCTGCCATAAAAATGGACTCGTAATTGGCCTGAGAAACAAAGAAGTCCCGTGCCCCTGTCAAAACAGAATATAAGTTTAACAAAGTCTCTTGGTTGGTATCCTTTCTGAGTGTGGATTTATCTGTGAGTTTTAATGGAGTCCTTTATGCTGGAAACACCTTAGGGGACAAGTGGAAATAGTCTGTCAGTTGCCATGGACACATCTGTGTGAAAACCCTGTATTCCTCCTTTACCGTGTGACTGCATACTGATCTGTGCTATACAGAACAGACTGAGTGTCCCCAGCTCCATTCCTAACATGCACTTTTATGTGACTCCCTACACAGCTAATTTACACAGCTTGATTTTAATGCAGTCTGTATCAATTTTGGCAATTTCTTGCCAGAGCCATGGCACCACAAGCTCGGTGATAGCTCATAATAAGCCAGTATCTTTGCTGTAAAGATAACTGTGAACATCATTAAATGAATGCTATGCCAGGGGGAACGGGTATCCTTCCAAAAAGCTTTTCATTTATCCTGTGGTGTCAAGCACAACAAACAAACTGTAATCAGCCTGAGCTTCTTGGGATTTCTGTGATTGGAAATTTCTCCTACAGTGAAAAATCAGTACATTCATACGTGAGGACAGCAGTGCACCCTCCACCTTCTGGTAGCACCTTAGAAGTCCTAAGCTAAACCTAGTTTGCTATTTGCTTCAAAAATCCAGCCAGATGCTCCCTTATTGTTTTATCATTATAATAGTGTTAACAATTGAGATTAAGGGAATTGGGGGCATGCTGATAGATGCGAATAATGTAGAGAATGCACTTTACATCCTTAATTTTTTTTATAAACAATAAAAAAGCATGCACATTATGTATGGGTTATATATGTTATAAATCGAGTATAAATAAGAAATGAAATGGAAATAAACTGAGAAAATACTGCTGAATGTATCTCTAATAAGTTCATTTCCTATAAACATGATTTTATGAGGACATAACAAGAGTGTTGTGCTGAAATGTCCAGCTGACAGGTCTGCTACCCCATTCACCAGATACAGCCTATTTGGCCCAGTACAGGAAAACTCTATGTTTAATTCATTTTCCTCCTGTTTATTCTTGGCTAAAGGCAAGTTTCAAGCTTGTAAAAATGCTCAGAGCCCTTCTGAGGCCCTTGGGGGGACTGAGGGGCTACATTGCCCACATAAAGCTAATAATGACCCATTGAAACACACCAAATAACAATGTTGTTGATTAATTCTACTCTATTTTGGCAATATTCTCTAAAAAAACTCTTATTTAATTGTATTTCAATAAAGGAAAATTAAGCTTCCAGTAGTGAAATTATTTAGTTAAGAGTAGAGAGGAATAAAGAAACTCTCATCTGAAAAATGGGAGACAATATGCCATCCACTAACTCATCCTATGTGAGAACAAGAAGTTTTTATGGCGACAAAGGAGGGTCTGCGGAGCAGGAGGAATGTATTTGCACTTTCCTAATCAGAGATGACAAGATACTGCAGCCAGCTGGGCTGCTCTGTATTGATGCTGTTGCAACGGCCTCATTAGGAAAATGGAATTGCCATAATGTGAGTATACTTGCCTCCATCTGCCAGGATATTCCCTGAACCTTTAGTGAAAGCACGGGAGTGCTACTCCAGAGTCCGTTGTGCTGTTTCACTTTGATCTGCCAGCTACAGCACTTTGCTCTGATATGTGTGTCACTGACACAACTGAGAGTGACACCTAACAGCCAGGTGTGCAGAAGATACAGTTGAAAGGCTTGTGCCACAGCTGTGGAAAGTTCACATTTCAGTCAGAGCAGCAATATTAGTGACCCTGGAGGCAATGAGTAAAAGGGTCATGAAGGCAATAAGTCAATATTTTTGCAGTACTCTGGTAACTTATGGAGGAGTTTCATGACTACAGGCAGTGCAATGTTAAAATACCTTCTCCTGGCTGGGCACACTTCTCTGCTTGTGGCTTATGGCTGATGGCTTTGCAAATTTGCAGCTAGAGGTGCTTTTCTCCCTTTTGCCATTTGGAGCCATGCAAGAGAATAAGATGTCTGCTGTAATAAATTAGAAAAGAGAATGTTCTAGACATGATGTTGTTATTAACTAGATAAACTCTTGTTAAATTAAGACAGGATTTATAATAATACCAAGACTGTGGTATGTAAGAAGTGTTCTGAATTTGTTGGTGCTTTTCTTTGCTGCAGTTCAAAAGCAGAAGAGATTTGCATGGTGTAGGACATCAACACAGGCATTTGGGGAGTTGTTCACTCCTATGGTAGAGCTGATGCAGGAAACTTTCCAGTCCATACAGAAATCCTGAAAGGCCTCTAAAATGGTAATTCCAGTTAATCAGGTTGGGTTTGGGACACAAAAGGCCAGGAAGAGCAAAGGTTTTTATTTTGTCCTGTGTATCAGGAGAGGTGGGAACAGGAAAATGCAGCAGTATGTATGTATCTCTGCTCTGAAGTCAGTAAACTGACTTCATGTATATGACTTCATATAAATAATATAAACAGAAGTGCAAAAGTAGCAGGCAGATCTTCAAGGAGCCTCTTCCTTCCTTTGTGGGATCCTGAAAGCTTCCAGCAACTCAGTGGGATTCATGATATTCTGCTTCTGCCAAAGCAAAAGATTCACATCAGTTTATGTAATATAATAATATGATAATATTGTGACTATTAAAAATAGATTGCTACCAAAAACATCTGTTAGAAAGCAGTCTGTAAATGCTGAGCTCTTTACATTACATTATTGAAGAATTTTTGCAAACTCAGATTATATTTTTAAAGCAAATGGTATTGTTTCACCCAAAAACTGAACTAGCCTTATAAGTCAAAATAAGAAGTCATCCTAGAATTAGTATTTTTTTTAGTTTAAAACTTTTCTGGAAAAATATTTTTGAGCTTTTTTTGATATACAGATGAAATTTCTTGGTCAATTAACCATCACTGATGAACAGGGAAGGAATTTCTTGAGCAAATTCATGTATAACATATTGGTGTTTAATTCAGTGCAACCCTAAGGCACATCAGAGAAGGGATGGAGCCATCTGGAAAAGGGGCAAGGTGGGAGTTACCTCCTGAGGGAATTCCATGCTCACCAAGCGTCTAGGACATAAGAAACTTGTCAGCATCATGTAATTCTACCACTTCAATACATTTTGACTCTGCACTACTTAGAAATAATCATTGGAAGGAAGAATGAACTTTACCTACCTGTCCTGTGGTCAAAAGAGAAGCAGGACCAGCTTTCAGGTCCTTTTTTAATAACAAGGCAGAACTGTTGGGGGTCTCTGAATCCAGATCACTGCTCTTCTTTTCCTTCCCCTACTTTGACCACCACTTTTCTCACAGGAGAAAGGATCCAGGCTGTATTGGCAATAGAAGTTCCAGTCTCCCTACTTAGACTAGCTCTGACTCAACTCAAAGTGAGTTCACAACTGAAATTGAGTATCCAGATATAAAACCACTTCTGAATTAGGTGAGAATGCAAGGGTGTGGTGGTTAGGAGACAGTTGGTCTGATCAGGCCAAAGTCAAAAGGTATGTCTGAAAATAAATTGTGCCTATTTTTTGTATTTCAGGGAAATTAAAAGAAAATGAAGGATTAGAGATATTGAAATTCAGTAGTACTTTTGATACCTCTTAGAAAAATTGGAAAAATGGAGACCTCTTAAATTCAAAATGAGGTAGACAATCTCAGAAGACAGTGATTAAGACATTAAAGGGAAATGGTCTGCCATTTATACTCTGAATTGTCTAAATCTCACATGTCTAGCTGCAACACCTGTTTTCAAAATGAGTAATGGTGCATAAGAAAGAAGAAGAAGCAGAAAAAAAAATCTTCAACCATATTTTTATAAAGAGTGAAATTTGAAGAAAGTAATTCTTGAGGAAGTTGGGAAGTTAAATCAAACACTAATCCCTAAAAGCAAGCAAGAAATTCCCAAATGAGCTAAGCAGTAAGAATAATGGTTATCTTTATTTTATAACTGCAAGGAGAGTGAAGGATGGATGAAGACTTCTTTCATAGTGGTGATCAGAAACCAACAGCCATCGTCCTTGTCAATAATGCTTTTGTTTGTTGACTTCAACCAGTCATTACTGAACTGGCATCAATATTGAGAAGTAAATTCCACACCTGTATTCAGCAGTAGAAGAATATCTCCTTAGTGCCTCCACAGGATCCATTTATTGGATTTCAGTATCTATAGAATGTTGCAAGTGTCCGATTTCTATTATTTTATATTCTATTTTCATTGCTTTTTCTTTTCTTAAAAGATGTCTCAATATATTTTTATATTCACTGCTTCTATCACATCAGGTTGCCATGGTAATGTAGCAAAAATATTCAGAATCACAAGACATTCATGAATCATTCTAACAAGGTTTCTGAAATTAAAGTTAAAACAAGAAACTTAGAAGTGACCCTGGAATCTGTGTTTCACATCCTGAGATCAGTTTTCAGGATTAAGGATGATATCTGTTTGCAGATGTATGGATATACTGTGCACGTTGGTATAGTAGAGGAGCTCATATCCTCATTATATTTTAAGGGTTTTCTTCACTTCTCCCACACCAGCCCCCCTATTAAAGAGAATAAAGTTTAATCACATGCTTCTTCAGTCACAACTCAGTTTTAGTACAAAAGACAAGCAGCAGAAGGTTGTCTTGTCTCCCCTCTTTGCCTGTTTGGGCAGTGTTGGCAGGGCTGTGCTGCTCCCCACAGACTGTGTCAGTCACTGTGCTCTCCGTGAGAGGATGGAGGTTCAGCTGTACAGGAAGGCTCATGGAGACATTGTCCTGGCTGCCTTTTACCCAATGTCTCACCTGAGTCCTTCATGAAATTTGTTACTGTTATTTCTCGTTATTTTTTTTACCAAGTGACAAGAAGAGATTGCTCCTTACCACTCCCCAGGACTCTTTTATGAAGCTTCTTATTATATTTTCCCCATATCTGTTCAACTCCCTGTGGAAGAAATTTAGCACATTTAGGACCTACTTCTAAATCTTGTGTCTTTATCTCTGTTCTCTTCTTGGTATTCCAACTGGCAGTGCCTAAAATCAGACCTAAAGCATTAGCTGGGGTGTTTTCAGTGTCAGTACAAGAGCAGAAAACCAACTTGTACAGGTCTGTTTCTATATCATAATACAGTGGCTGATTTTACTCATTATCATGACATATACTTAGCTAAGGCTCCATAATAGTCCCTTGAACAGGTTTTGCAGAATCGTTGCTCACACTGACTTTAATGTGCCTTAAAATTCTTGCTAGGTATTTATCTTACTCTTTTGAATAGATTTTTTTTTCCAGGCCAAATCTCCCTTTTGTTGAGATCAATATGAGTTCTGAGCATGTGTTCCTATCTACTGGCAATCTCTCTTAGTCTGTAAATTTAATAAACCTAATCTTTATTTTGTCTGCCAGGACAATATGAAAGTAGGGACTAAGAAAATACACTTGTGGAACCCCATGCCTACGCTTCCTTCTACTTTGACAATGCTTCTTCTTGCTTTTTAAAAATTAAATGGAGGAAGCCTCAAAATCATGGAGAACTGCCTCTAGTGCCTAGGAATATTGTATCTCTGGATGTCTTCCAGCCTTGAATTTTACTCTGAACACAGGGTATAATATGCCTGCATTGCTCTGAAATATGGAAAGTAACTGAGGAAAATATCAAATATCAGAACTGCTTCAGATGTGGTAGTGTGGAGCTCTAAGGGGGATACTGTGGATAACCAGACACTTTTCATGGTACCTGAACTGCCCTGATCAGGCTGTTCAGGCAATCTGAGCTGTACAGTAAAGTGCAGTGATTCAGGCTGCTAAGAAAATAAGGAGCTTTTGAAATCTTTGCTTCATGACTGTAAATTTTACAATGTCCAGGAAGTAAAATTCAATAAATTACAACATAGACCTTGCCAAACGGTGTCCAGGAGAAAATGAAACACTTTCACTATCTGTCTCGAGTGTCACCTACAGTAATTGATTGGTTTTGTGACTCAGTCAACTTTCCCTTCCTCTTTTCCTGAGCTGTACAAAAATCATTTACTCCCACCATGGAATGTGCATGTGTTCCCTTTCAGTGCAGTATCACATGGCAATATTAATTTTGTCTTAACAGAAGGAGAAACATGAGTTGTTCCTGCTGAAATCAGGAGTCCCCAAAGTTATTTCTGACAGACCTGTGGGGTATGTGTGGCAATAGAACATGGAGAATACAGCCCAATGTGCTGCAGGTGCCTGCAGCAGCTATATCAGAAAATTCTGAAAACCAGAAGTTAGAATAAATGGTACTGTCTCTGATGAATCAAAACATTCTTTCCAAGCCAAGGTCAAAACTAGCACTTCAAACATAAATGAAGGTTAGTTTGAAGGCAGAAAGGATGAAATCATAGGAGATGGTGAGGAAACATCACCTATTATGTTCAAATTAATTATTTATTATGTTCAAATTATTTACAGTCTTTAGTGCAGCTCCTGCGACGCTCTTTTCAAGACCAGCTTTTCATTGTGGTTGACTTTGCTGCTTTTCCTTTTTGATTCATTTCAATGACACTGTTGTTAAGAAATCTTTTATGTAATCCAGTAGAAAAGAATTCAGCTGACTAATGAGCTGCTACAGAGCTCAATTATTTCAGAGGAGCCGTTCCTATTCTCTTCTGGAGGAGCCCTTTAGATGTGTGCTGGAGAAGCAGCTGTACCTTCAATAAGTTGTTTTTCCTGCTGCTGTGTTGACTGATGCTGCTCTGCTCCTCTTTCAGCCAGTTCATTTTCTCTTTGAATGTGTGTGTGTGTGCTCTGTTAATCCTGAACTCTCACATGGTGTGACTCAGGATCACATGCATATTGAAATGCTGTTACTTCTTTATAACATTCGTAGCTTTTTTAAAAGTAGCTTTTAACTTTTGATAAGGCTGCTCTGTTGACTTTTCTTCTGGATATATTGCCAATATTTCTCAGGTTGATCATCCACTGGAATGCCAAGAAAATCAACTATAGAGCAAAGGAGATCACAGTAGATGAAAAGCAGTAATTATTAGCATAATTATATTAACGTATCATTTTAAACCTGAATCCCAACTGCTAAAATATATGTATTTAAAAAGTGGAATAAAGCTTTATTTCCTCTTTCTTATTCAACATCCTACACTAATTTTGCAATTTTTTGAGCTATATTACAATTGATGGCTTTAAACAGAATTTGATAGGAGATTTAATTGGAATTAACAACTTTATTAAAGGTGGCATAGTCTGTGAGGAAAAAGCTTCTCAAAAGGAACAAAAACTCAGAGTACATCACCATCTTTTAAGGTCTGCATCATGTGTTAATTATGTTTAAGAAAAACCCCACACCAATTTAGAAACAATTCAAGAAAATAAAAATCTAGAAATAAAGTTTTAGTGTAGTGTTTCTTAACCCACTCTTTCATATAGAAAAAAATCAGTTTAAAGCTCCAGTGGAACAATCTTTATATTTTGGGGCTTTTTTTGTGTTAACATACTGAATAATCATTACAGCCGTAAAATACCAGGAAAGACAGGTGACACAAAATTCATCATTACTGAATGTTTTAAGAACATTAACTTCTTTTGAAAATGTATTAAAAATGTTGCAGTTGAATGCAAGCCTCCATTGATAACTTATTAGTTATTAATTGAATAAATCATTGAATCAAAATCTCACTAGGGTGTCTTATGTGCACTATAAAAGGTTTTCAGTTAAGTAAGTGGTTTTTTGATACATAGAAAAATGCTGAGATTTAAACAACTATGACTTGAAATATGTAAAATTATGTGGAATCTTGGTCAACATACATCATTCTCTTACCCAATAAAACCCTTCTACTCAAACTAAATATGAGTGTGTGCCAAAGAATATAATTTCCAGAAAATTATCAAATGTATTCATATACTTCTTGAAAGGATGGGGAGAGAGAAAGAGCAAATTGAGAGCTTCAGGGCTTTTATTGCTAAAGGGCTTTTTTAGAGCCAAACAGCAAGTAATGCTGTTTTGGTGGGGGTTTATAATTTGTAAATTAGTCTTGCAGTTAATACAATGCATAGCATGCATTTGTTTTATAAGCTTTACCTCAGTTGCTTCATTCACAGACAGAATCACCATTAAGTCCAGCTTCTCTTTCACCACGTGTTGCATCACCTGCTACTTGACCAGAAGTACCAACATCATCATTTCTCAGCATCTAGATATGCTTCTATCCTAAATGTCTTTCTTGCTTTCATAATCTTTCATTAATTTAATTTGCTGCCCTTTAGACTGTCCTCCAAATGTCAGCCTATTGTAAATTTCTTATTATTTAACAGGTGAATTTGGTATCTCTGATATTTGCCATGTTATAGGCTTCTTTTTCTTGTCCTCTAAACTTTGATTTCTACTGTTTAAATTATTAATATGTCTTAAACCTGAAAGCTAACCTGAAAAAGAATGAAAAAATACCTTATGATATGTTCCAAATACAGCTGCATGCATTTATATGAAGAAAAAATATACTGTTTATTTTTAAAATGACATTAAAAATGCACATAGAACCTCAATTTAAATATTTTGTCAGGGCAGACCTAAGAAAAGAGATAAAAACACAAGAGGGGACTAACAAGCAGAAGCTCACGGGCTGAGCAATTTCTGCCAGGCAGTTTTATTTACTCTCCTGGCAAGAGAAACAGCCATCAATGACATGATACTTCCAGAACATTGTCTCCTTGAAGGGATATAAACATAATCCTAACATATTTGGCTAAAATTGCCAAGAGCAGCTGTTGATGCCTTCAATGTCAGTGATTGGTAGTCTTTAAATGCATTGCTATTTTGCCTCTTCAGTGGAAACTGTTTTTTCAGTTCCCCAGAGATGCTGGAGTTAATGTTTTTAAAAGCAGGTCAACTTTTCATTAAAAGCATCTTTAAAAACAGGTACAAGACCCCACCTGTATGAAAACTCACACTGACATCCCAAATTCTGAGAATGCCATAATCACAACATACTTCACGTTTCTTTTCTTATTTGATCCATTTTGGTGGATAAAGAGATGTTGTATTATACTTCATTATTCCTGCATATCCCCTAAAATTGACCTGTATTTGCAGTGGTTTATTTGATTTGTTTCTTGACTTAAAAGTTACTTTTGATCCATTATCTTGTGTCTTCCAATCAGACCCACAGAGCATTTTCATGTATTCTGCCATAGCAAGGGATGGGTATAATTACATTATTTCATCTGTTTGCTGGTGCTACAGGGCTTCAATTATTTATTCATATATCCCTGAATTCCGGTAACACACAACTGAGTTTGACCCTCTGGGTATCTTCCATGAAATTATCCCCTATTTAACTGGAAACAATTCACTGTATCCATTTGGTTTTCTTGATGCAATATCCTGGATCTTAAGGAACTTTGTCCCTGTTCAAGTCGTTTCTGAACTGATGCAGATTCCTCCCTCTGCAGCAATGAAATATGTTCTGGTATTAATGTACACTAATGGACAGAACTACTACTGAATTTGGGCACAAAGGATGAAGGTATAGTAAACATTAGTTTTTAAAAATATTAAAATTTGACTCTTCCACCATTTCACAAGAAAAGAGCCAAGGAACATAATTGTCAATTCAATATTTTCTAAAGAGCTGTAATAAAATTAGCTGAGCAAACAACATTTACAAATATGAAAACCTATGGGGAGTTGGAAAAGTACATTTTCCATTTTATTTTATCCTTATAAAATGTAAATGTCTCAAGTGAGCTGCCTAGCTTTATGTTTTCACCAAAAGCCTATGTATGGAAAGCCTCTTACTCGGTTACAATTAAATTGCATTTAGTAATGTACAATTAAGAAAAGTTTGCTTGTTTGTTAGTACCTCTTACTAATTATTTCCATAGCGAAAACAAATCACTTTCTTAGCCTAAGCTTCACCTAATTTTCAGAGACAAGTTATCGAGCAGACTGTGTGCAAACACTTCAATATTGAGAAGCAAGATGCTAAAAATGATAGGCAATCAATTTTGCCTGCCTGACTTGGAATCTCTTCAGTGTGGGAGGATGTAACTTTATTCAGAATATGCTGAGTACCAACCCACAGAAATTTGGCTTGAAAACAAAGGTTGCTTTAAAAAGAAAACCCTCTCATAAATATTTGTCTTTCTGTTTGAATTTACAAGATTTAACAATATAGGCAGTGATCTTCTATTGTTTTAGCCAATAGAAAAGAATAAAAATCAAAATAATAATATTGCTCAAAAAATTTGCTAACTGCATTGCAAAGCATTAATTATCTGACAAGGCTTTAAGGGTCTGATTCAAGCATATTGAAATAAATAAAAAAAGATACTTTGATGTTCCTATGCAATTCAAAAATCACAGGATCAATTCACAATAAAGATCAAAGATCCTTTGGATTGTTTCAAGATGTTCCTCCCTGTCCCCCATCCCCCTATTTTCTCTCTAAGCTTTAAACTCTCTGCTTTATTTTGCCTTTTTTTTCCTTTTTTTTTTTTTTTAATGCAAACTGATGATTTGTAGTGAGGAATAAGGATACACTTTATTCATTTTTAAAATGACAGCACTAGATTCCGAAACATGGCATAGCTGAGAATGCTGTACTCGAACAGAATTTAAAAGCTACTGCAGATATCTTTATTGTGCAGTGGTCGGGCTTTTTTAGTGGTTTTGTTTTATGAGTCCCACTGCCTGAAATTGTCTAACCTTTTTATTGCCACATATGATTAAATCCACTTTCTAATTGATGTAGAAAATGAGGATATAACAAAAATGCAACTGAAGTGCTTTCTGTGTTTACTTGTGAATTCAAATGGGGAGAGACATGTTTAGAAAAACTGCCTTAGCTTCTGTTTGCTGTTTTTTCACTTTTCTAATATTAATGAGGAGCTGTTTTATAGTTACTTTCACTTTTGCCACATCATTAGAATGTGCACTTTGTGGAATCAGTATTTTAAAATGAAAGCCATGGGATTTCCAGGACATTGAAGCATTAAGTCATTATACTCTATGTCCATAGCTTGGAAAATCAGCTAATAAGGAGCTCTGTAAAGTAAAGGGTCTTGGGTTCAAGCATCTGTTATGCTGATTTGTTCAGTCACCATATTCCTGTTGAGACTGTCTATTTCCTTTTATTTTAAAAACCTGTGATATAGTGGCACAACCTTTAGGTTCCTGAAAAATACTGTGGTCTGTCAGAATGTGTGTCTCATTTCATCCTCCCTGTTCTGTCATAGCAGCTCTGGTGTATGGTACCCAGAATTAAAAAACCCATGATGGATAGAATTGTTGGGATAAACTAAGTGTTTGGCAGCGAGAGTTCAGGAGGAGACAATCAGATTTTTATAAACAATTTTTTCCCCCTCAGATTGGAGTTATTTTTATTACACTGCTTCTACTGATGGGTAATAAAATGACCAGATTGTGCAATTCCAGAGAGATTCTGTGAGTTGCCTTTGTTTATCTTTAGTCCTCTTTCAAATGCCAGTATGTCTGAATGTCACAGGTAGAATCCTCTTATGAAATGCCACTTCAGCAATTACAGTTTGCAAAGAAGTAAGTGCAGAGCAGGAGATGAAAACTGCAAATCAGTTTGGTTTTATGTTGCAATTAAGACTTTGATCAAACATCCAGCTATTTTTCCTGATCCCTCTGCTAGATGGAGAGGGGGGAAAAGCCTTGATGTGAATATGGGGAAAGGATCTTCTCTTGTAGGTTATAGAAAGGAACAGGCTGCTTGCTCCTGAAGGACTATATCCCCTGAAATCCCAGGCTGCTGCATCCCCAGCAGTCCCTGGTGCAGACCCCAGCCCCTGGCCTGGAGCCTGGGCTGGGACACAACAGCACTGACCCATCCTGCTGTGCTTTGAGTCCCCCAGCTTTCATTATCCCTCCAGTTCTCTTCTCCTGCTGTGACACTGCATGAGAGCACAAGCCCCTCAGGTAAGGGTTAATTAGAGGGTGGCACTGAACCACCCATTCTTTCTCTCACACCTGGAAATCCTGGTATGATTAGAGATGTGCAATTTTTACCATGTTTTTAGTTTGTCCACATACCTTGTATATGATCTGAGAAGATCCGAGATTTACATTTGGATGGTCTTCAGTTGTCTTAGATACTTTTATGTTCCTCAAGCCAGATATTCAGACATACGAACTTTCATATATCTCCTCATAACATCCTATTAAATTCAGTAATTATGTTATTTTCAGCTTCTAAAACAAATGTAAAAGGAGGTTAAACCCCAAAATGACTTAATTATATGCTTTTAAAACTCCCAACTGCAGACAGTAATAGGTGCAAGGACTTTGACAGAATTCTGAAGGGCAGAATCTCAGCCTACATATTCAGTCCAAGGTCAGGTGGTAAGTCTGTGATTTACATGCACACACTAATTTCTGGACAGGCCTTTCCAATTCAGTAATTCCAGCAGGAAACTGTAATTAAGCCACAAACATACCTAGTGAGTGAGGCTGGTTACTTTGGCTGGAATTGATGCAAAGAACCTCATATATTGAAGGGCAAATGTTCATAGTTAGCAAAAATAAGCAATTTTTCATGTTCTGTTGCTTAAAATTTGTGCACAAATGCACAAAGAAGGTATAGTTTTAGGATAGTTTTTCCTGATATGTGATGTTTATAAAATATTTTGAAAATGCATTATACTGCATCTGTAGTTCCCCACTGATTTGTTTCAGCTATGGTAACATTTCTGAGACAAAAATGAAAACATATCTGAATAAGCATTGGTTTACAAATCATAATAATGGTAGCACATGGTGAAGAAAATCCAGTAGAAGAATCCATCATTGTGGGAAAATGCTATATACTTTTCTTTTTATGACTTTTTTTTTTTTTTTTTTTTTTTTTAAAAAATTTTTTTAAAAAAATTTT
>VXBB01005085.1:562237-597172 GCA_013399915.1 Illadopsis cleaveri | reverse complement strand
TTTTTTTTTTTTTTGTCTTACAATAATATTTTGAAAAGGAAATAATTATCCAAGATCATAGAAAGGAAAGTTTCAGGTGAAGAGAGTCTTTTCCAAAGAAAAATTGTGATGTTGCAAATGCTTGTCTTAGTGGAAGAAAGAGAATAAAATTAGAGAATATTAAACTCAATATAGCAGTTACAGCGTGTGTACTCAGTCAACTTATACATGAAAAAAGAAGTTCATGGCCTTTACACCAATTGCAAAGAACTGGAACCATAATTAAGCCATTGGAACCACAATTAAGCCATTGACAATATCCTTTGCAATATAAAAGGTAAGCAAATGTTTTGTTGTACAACCACGTTGGCCATTTGTAGGCTCTGAACGAATATTGCCAATCCTTGTACAGAGTAAAAACGCTGCTCTCTTCTAGTAGGGCACAATAACAGATTATGCTAAAAGTGAATGCTCATTTTGTTGTTCTCAGTCACTAAAAAGTTACAGCTGTGGCCAGAACATCCTGTCCTGTTCGTTTAGAGATTTATTATGATACTAGACTGTAGGCTGAGCTCATCACCTTCCCAAAATCTCTAAACTGAAGCTTTGAGGCTTCCTTCTGGTGTCAGAGTCAACAGCAACCTCAGAGTGGTGTGCTGTAAATCAAGAGCTGAATATGTGCTCAGGTCTGGCACATCTGCACGGGTGGAGGAGGGCAGGAGGGAGGGAGCTCCCTGTCTCTGTAATGGGACCAAAACAAAGATCCCGAGTCTGGTACTCAAGGTACAGCTACAGAGTTCTGTCTTCAGGCTGTAGGAGGCCAAGGATGCTCAGTGTGACTCCTGTCACTTTAAAACACAACCATTTCTGCAGATCAGGGCAGCCTCATATTAATGTTGTGGTTTAAGTCCATTTTACAGCAATTCAGAAAAAAAAATCGGACAACTTTAGCTCTTGTGTACCCAGAGATGAAAGCAGGAGCTCTATTGATGTTGGCAGTTCCATAAATTGATTAGAAAAGGACCACTCCATTTGTCATTTCTTAGAAGAGGCACAGGGCAGATTTGTCTTAGTCACAGTTTGGTTGAGTAATGTGACTAAAAGCACAGCACATTAGAATATTCACCCCCTTAGAGATTTTATGTTTTCTGGACCATTTTTATTGTTGAGCTATATTTAGGATGCATTTTACTGTGTACTCATGAGTATGTGATGATGTATATCAGGATTTTGCTCATGTACTACATTTGAATTCATTAGGAAATTATTTCCTATCATTTTTAAAACCGTGGACAAACAAAATTTTAAAAGCTACTTAAAATTTTTCATATGTCAAATCCAATGAATGCTAGAGGTGAAAAAACAATAAAAGGGTTGTTTATATGACTTATGAGGTAAGCTATTAATTTGCAAATAAGTGTTTCCCCTGTGAGGATTTATTGTCGATTAGTATGGTGCGCAATAAATAGGAGTGATATTAATTTAAAAAGATTTGAAGTTAATACAGCCTTGTGGCTTCTTGTAGAGTGTTTATAGCAAATAACATCATTTATTAAAAACTTCAAATAATGCTTTTGTACTGTGAAAATTCAAATTATATCTAGTGTTTAAATCACATTGCTATCAATTAATATAAATACATTTCAAACCCCATGGGAACAAATGTCACGACACAGTGAAAGCAATCACTGTATTTACAAGTATTTTATTCCATCTTATGCAGATTGCAACACATAGTTCGAAGATCTGTTTTCTGGCTTCTAAAGGAGAGATGTTCTTTCAACAATAGATAATTTAAGCAATTCCTTGAAGTGGTCATTTTTCAGCATTAGTCTGTCAGTTGAACTTGGCTGAGCTTTTCTAAGCAAGATAATGCTTTAAATTTAATGATGTGACAAAGACACTATGGAATTACATATCTAATTTCTAATGGAGTACTGAGCTATGAGTACTAACACCGTGAATGACTGGGCTTTTAGATTCCCCATGTGCAACAAGTTACTCCAGCATATATCAAATACACAAAGACTGTTCTTTTAAAACTCTGACAATACTCTCATTTGTCCTATATGTCTGATTTGGTTAGGGATTAATTGGAAAGCAAAAAAAGACATAAAAAGAATTCCTATTTTAAAACATAAAAATTCTTTTTATGTTTTAAAAATACATAAAAAGAATTCCTATTTGGTCTTGACAAAAAGATGAAATATCAGCTGTTTTTCTTGCATTCTAGTAAATAATATCCTTACCTAGAAAAGGAATTGCACTATATTAGACTAGAGATACAGGCATTTTATTCTTCCCACTAGTTTCTATTCACATATGGCAGAACTTCATGAATAATAACCCAGATTTGCTTGAAATTTCAGGCTACTGAGTACACAAAGCAATTTTTTCACTCCTTTATTGCATTATAAGGTGTAGTGATAGCAAACTCACCTTAACAGAATATGAAATATGTTTCGGTCTTATCTAGAGTTGAAAAGTTTTGTACAGGAACCCAGATACTTTATGTAGTTGTTTTGTATATTAAGTGAATATTTTCTCTGGAACTGAAAATTAATGGACTGACTAAAGTATCCAA
Organism: Illadopsis cleaveri; assembly: GCA_013399915.1. NCBI lineage: Eukaryota > Metazoa > Chordata > Aves > Passeriformes > Timaliidae > Illadopsis > Illadopsis cleaveri. The sequence goes on along the minus strand of VXBB01005085.1, from coordinate 594,609 downwards.
GCACATTTCAGGCATTATATGAAATGTATTCTGTCCTGACTCACTGTAAAGCTTGGTTGTAATCCCTTTGTCATGCTTGTTTATATTCTTGGCTCATCTACCAAAAAGTTCAGTATGTGTTCCAGTTAATACCATTATTGGTGTGGTTATGGAGATGTGAAATGGAGTGGGATTCTTCAGGCAACACCTACACTGTCGGTCTGGCTCTTTGTTTGGCTCCTGAGATGTACTCACCTACTGTTACAGAGCCTAATTTGCCCCCAGGGTTCCCTCCAGAGCAGCTCAATCTCTCTGGGAGTCTGTGCACAGCTGCCCACAGAGGCTTCAGAGTCCTTCTGGCAGAGCTGAACTCACACTGGTGCCTTAAGTTTTAGCTTTCTTGTTTTCCAGATTCTGTGCTGCCTAGGGGTGCAGTTCTGAGCCTCACATTAAGTGTCAGTCAGCTCTTCAGAGAGTGAAAATAGATCCTTTTCCTGCTGAAGACCAGGGACAACTTTCAGTCCCAAAAGCACAAACAACAGTGTGCTGGAGGGAAGAACAAGAAGGATGAGACCTCACAACCTGCAGATGTAATTGGACAATTAAACCCCAATATGCAAATGGACCAAAACTTATAAAAATGTAAGATCTTGTGACCCGTCAGCCATTTTGTGACCATTTTGGGTCCACCTTGGGTGCAGCCCTGGTCAGGCCCTTGTCCTGCCCAAGGTGGATCCTGAAGGCCTTCAATAAATACCTGCTTTATTCTCCAGCTCTGTCCAGTCTGTGTTTCAGATCAGCCCTCCCAAGGCATCACCACAGTGCAATACTTCGGCTCCTGCTGATTTGTTTTTCCTCAGATGCTGCTGCAGCTGGTCACACACCCTCCTGCCTCAAAGCTGGGGTGCTAAAAACCCACTCAAGGAGCCTCCCTAAACAAATACTTCTACAGGCTACAATGTGGAACTTTTGCAATTTTAGGCAATTGAACTAAATAAAATAATTAAAAAATAATTATCTTTTGCTGGGCCACAGTAATGACATGGGATATATATGGACACAGTCAAGTCTTCCCTGGAAACTAACAGGCAAGGTGAGCAGAAGACCATCCGAAACAAATAGTAGTGGCACAGTGGACTAGACAAACCAGATCCCTTCATAAAACTTCCACCCTCTCTCGAATGTTCCTTTTTAAATGAGAGAAGTGAACTCTCTGTCACAGTCACACAGATGGATGACAGCACAAGCAAACTCTCTGACAACCTGAAGCTGCCACTTGATTCAGTTTCACAGAGAAGCTGAGAGAAAATCAGTAATGTTATTTGGTCAGGTTAGAAGATGTTTGAGACAGGGTTTTAAAGTAGTTAGGAATTAAGTTAAGAAGACACTGACAGTTTTGATATCTGATGGAGAAAAGATTCCAAAGAAGGGCAAAAAGAGTATCAGAAAGGGATAGAAAATGCCAGTAAGAGGTGCTAAAGTAAGTGAAGAACATGAGGGAGAAATGCAGCTATTAGGAGGCTGAAGACAGATGACAGTTGCTGAATTTTGACAGTCCATGAAGCTGAAAAGCCTGAAGACTTGTACAAGGGTTAATGATATGATATAGAACCTGAAATGATGTTGTAGAAGTCCTATTGCCAGAGCCTCTAAAACTGACCATTATGTTTCCATGAGAATACTATTTGAAATGCACAAGAGGACTGAAAGAAAAAATTTGATTTCTTGATGGATGTAGAGTAGTATATGAGAAGTATCAGCCGACAATTACACTGTGTGACAAGTATAAACAATGCCATAGCAGTGAAATGAAATCAGTTAAAAGTCAGTAGGAAAGTGTTTGGTCAGATTGAAAAATATGGCTGAATTCCAAACCCTGTTTTGAAATACTCTGGAAATATAAGAAATTCCAGCTTCATTGTACTGTAACTAAAATCAAAATTTTTAATAAGGGAAATTTCTAAATTATCCCAAATGTAAATTAAATGCTTTTTAAGTTATAAATTAATTCAAGGTATGATTCTAGTCACATAAGCTGCAGAATATGAGACTGGAATAAATGAGGTTGAATGAAAGAGAAATTTAAAAATTATCCAGATTCCTTGATATCCCAGAGATTTGTCTTGTTCCCAGCAGCCATTCCCACAGGATGAGACTGCCAGCCTGCTGTAAGAGATGCCTGGTTACTGCTTCTGAGCTAAGCAGATATACACAACCCCTCCTACTTGTCTGCTTTCCAGTTACTGTTATCCAGGTTTATGTGCTGCAGCACAGTGTTTCACAGTTAGACACTCTCTTTTCACCAATAAATTTGGGGTGAAATCCAACTAGCATAAAAATTGCTGCTGGAATTTAAATTCATAGGCCAAAAAGAAAAAAAAAAAAGGCTGGTAGCATGAGCAATACTGAGGCAGGATGGATTCCTACTTTATATTATACTCACTAGCCAATAGTCACATCCTGTAGCACTTAAAGTTCAGGGCTAGAACATGTGTAGGAATACTACCTTTAAATCTTTGGTCTAAAATCCAGATATTTGTGTAGTTATTCCAGAGTTATGAGTACATCCAGAGTAAGGTCTGGGTTTTTTCCCCTCTCCTCTTTCTCTCTGTCTCTCTGTCTCTCTCCTCCACTGATTTCTTGTTCTGTTTTCTGGGAACCCAGAATTTTCATTGCCCAGTTTATGTATCCCACTTTAATGCTAACTTCAGCAAGGCTCAGCGAGTCTTGATTGGTTCCATAGTGACTGGAGTTGGAAAAATGGCTGACTACTAATATGTATTTCCTGAACTGTCCTTTAGGAGTGTTTGTTGCCTCAGTCACCTCAGTTATTTGCCTGAAATCAGTATTGTGATTGCTGTCCACTGGTCCCTTTTTCCAATCTGCTGTTTTCTTCTTCCACTGTCATTAACAGAAGTAGCAAGGTCTCCATCAGTCAAAACTGAGGTAGTCTGGAGCAGAACACTTAGGAACAGCAGAATGGTGGTCCTTTTGACATTTATGGTTGGAATATTATGTCAGCTCCTTGGTCACTTTAGAGCCTTTCATTTATGTGCCATTTAATACTGCATATAGCTGTAAAAATAAGCCATTAGTGAGCAAAACGTTGGCACTCTGTGGCCCAAAATTCCTTATGCAGGAATATTTTCAACATTTTTAATTGTTTCTGAGAGACTAATAAGGACAATTTTGTTTCCATTTACTTTCCCACTGTAATGATCGTTTATCCTGTGAATTCACAAAATTACAGAATAAGCTGAGTTGCCTCAGCAGATGCTATTAGTAATGCACTCCACCATATTTACACCTTTGAACAGTTCTTACTATTCTTTTATTCTTTTGCTCCTAATAGTCCTTTCTGTATTATAGAATAGAAAAAAAGCCCAACTTCAGGACAATGAAGTTCAGCTGGTGACATGCTACAACACCTGAAACTTTAAACCAGCCATTGGTATGGATAATACCAGACAGGCTGGAAATGTCATTGAAATGTGGCCATTGTCAGTGTGATATAAAAAGATATGATGTGCAGATTTTGCCAATGAAGTCACAGTTTATTCCACAAAGACCACATTTCTATCAGTCATATTTTCCTCCAAATAGTACCTTTAGCTTAGAGAAGAAAAAAAGCTATTTCAATGAAAGAGATGGGGAAAATATAGTGAGATGGACAAAAATTGAAACACATTTTAAACACAAAAAGCCTTTCCTCATCTTCCCAACAATCCCTGTGTACTACATGTGCCCTAAACTGTCCTAGAGTATGTATTTCCTGCAGTTCTCCTATGGAATTAAAAATGTTAGGTAGGTAAGATGGGGTAGCTTCAAGAGAGTAGGGAAAGTTCCATTTCAAAGAAATGCAGAGTCTTTAGTACAGAAGTTTTCAGGCTTTATCTCTGCTGGCAGCTGTGTTACAGAAACACGGTAGGAACCCATTATGAAATACCTTTCAGGGTGGAACACAAATTTCAGTGGATGTAGGTTCAGTCCAGCATTACTAATTCATTAAGTGTTCACACTTTGTGTCTCTCACGTGACTCGTTACAAGTAAGCAAGGAAAGCTCTTTGTGTCATAGCTGAGGGGAGCAGGGTGACCAGACTTGTCCACTTGGGGGTTTAGTGTCCAGGGTTTCCCTTGCATTCCTCAGTGTGATGCAGCTGAGCATTCCATAGAGAGAAAATCCTGAGTCTTGTAACACCTTTCAGTATCTGGAGGCAGAATGAAGTCAGTAAGCACTGAGTAAGATTTTAGGATAGATAATGCTTCTGTCACAGCTTCACTGAATGCAGAAGCATAATGGTGACATTTTACCTGCTTTTCTGTAGTTCTGATAGCACTCCAGTCCCCACTGTGCAGCACTAGTGACTTCAGGAGGTACAATTTTGCTCCATTTTACAGTACTTATCTCCAAACTAGTAATGCAAAACTTTTAGGATAATTTTGTTAGATCATTAGATCCTCCATCCCCTTGCTACTTCATCCATAGCAACCCTTCTGAAAGAGATATCTCTGCTTGTTCCAGATGTGTCTGTAGTTATTCCTTTCTGTCAAAATTTTGCATGAACGCAGACACATATACAGGCACTTTTCTTGTACATTAAGGCCATAATATATTTCCTCTCTGCTAGATTTGATCAAGTAGGCTCAGAAGAATATTTTTTCTATGTACTTCTGTTTTGAGAACCGTCTTATAATGATTTTTTTACATTTCTTATGGAGTTATCTCAAGAAATGTTACATGATGTCTGAAAACCAGCTATCAGTTTCTAGCTGTCAGGAATTTTTACTTTCTAGCAAATTCTTGTTTCAGGAACTCATTATTTTCAAGTTTAGGGAGTAGAGCAAATGAATTCTGAACAAGTTGAAATTCCATAACCTCCAAGGTTGTATTTGTAACTAATTCTGCTTTCTTATTTCCAATTTGCCTTCATCAATTAAACTAGTCAGTATTCTTTTCCCAAATAATTTTTAATAGAAATTTGCATTTTACAGATGTGTTTTCTTGTCATTCAAAATGAAGCATTTAGTCTAGGCTCCCTTCTGTAATCAGTGGGGAGAAGCTGATGTCCTCATCAGTGATTGGTCCTGTGTCTGGTGGATACTGGCTTAGAATGCAATGGGTCACTCCCAAAAAGCACTTCTCTGTTTCCAGCTGAGGACATTTACAGTGGCAGCTGAGCTGGTTAAACTCTGGTGAGATAATTATTCCTGGCATGGAATTTATTACAAGAAATTTTAAAAATGTAATACATATAAGAATGCAATCTATACACATTCATAACACATACGGTGGGGAAAATCTGCCAAATCCTTCTGCATTTATCTTTTTGAATTTTTACTTTGGACATTCTCAGATATTACTCTAACAATTGAATGTTCAAAGACATTTATCCCCATACTGTGTTAAAACTAACATAATTTTGCTGACTCTTGGTGGCCTATTCTGGTTAAGGAGTACATCCACTGTCTGTAGATTTTGTGATTCTTTACTGAGCCCTAAGGATTTCTTATTTCCCTCTCAATGTGACCTGAAATAATCCAGACTGTATAAGACAGAAGCATAACTGAGGATTTTGCTCTTTTATGGTTAGTTGAGAAAATTCAAGATCTGATTGAATATTGGGTTTCAATTCCAACAATTCTGACAATGGAATAATTTTCTTTCTGCTTAAATTACAAAAATATTTTCTGCAAAATTAGTTTATTGAAGTACTTAATTATCAGTTGAGTGAAAATACTTAAGTTGTAGGAAACCTCTACCACAATGCATTATTAAAAACTGATGAATTTAATGTATAAGGAGGTTAATGTGGTTTATGAAATATTTGGGCTCTGTGTGAAGAACAGTGCACACCAGTTTGCTTAGAAGTGCAGCCTTCCCCTCCCTTCAGGAATTAATTCCCCACTTGTGCAAAGAGTTGCCCATGTATAATGGATGTTTGAATGTATATAAAGGATGTAGAACATATATAAGGGATGTGAAGAATCCTTTGCATTCTTTCTAGTGCTTCCAATGAAATCTTTTGGCATTGGATTCTTATATAGACAAGAGTTGAAAAGATTTCCATCTCCATTTCATTTAAAGCTGTTAGGATATTTGCATAACATTATGAATTGCATTCTCTTCTTTTGAGACTCTACTGTAAAACTGGCCATGCCACAGGATGGGAAGAGCTGACTCACTGCTCTAATTATAAATCTGAAGACTAATTAACCTTCCATGACTAAATTAAATTCCAAAATAAAAAGGAACAGGCAGAAGCCTTTAAACAAAGTTTTAGAGCCCACTAGAATATAAAGTACCAAATATATTCTGGAGGCTGTTTTTGAATATGACATTGATGAAGTTGTACTGTATTTGAAAACGGTACATGCAGCACTAGCTTGGGAAACAGGCATTCACACAGCTGGGACAAACACTGTCACAGCTAGAATGTAGCACTGCAAGGAGCTCTGTACATTAGTAGCAAAACACTTTCCTGCAACATTGTTTCAGGTCAAGATTTGTTTGTTCATTATTTAAAATCAAAATTGATTAATAGTATTTTTACTTTTTTGGGGTGGGAAACCCCACAGAACATCTTATTCCTGGTAACTTTTTTTCTTACGTTAAACAAAACTGCCTCCAATAAGTGGCAACATATATGTGGACTGGGCAACAAAATTCCATTTCCCTCTGGAGAAGGAATCCATTCCCACTGGAGCTGAATCAGCTTCATAAGTCCAAAGAGAAATACAATTTTCCATCTGTCAAAAGACCTGATTCTGAGTGGATGAATATAAAGCTGTTTGTGGCATATTTTTGTTCATATATATTCCAATAGAATCTTAATTTAAGATTTTATAAAGTCTCTGAAATAAGATCATGAATAAAATAAAAAATATTTTGCATTGGGTTTCACACACCTGAATTCTATCGGAGGAAAGCAGAAAGGGAGAATTTAAGCAGGTAGCTTGAATGAAGCATTAATCCCACCTGACTAAGACAGAGGAGAGCTATATATAATCTAATATTTATCTTGGAAGACAACATCACCAAAGTCTCTTGAGAAGTTTTGGTACAGACTGTTAAGAACCCCTGTTTCCCCCTGGTTTCTGTTTAAAAGCAGTGTTCAGAGCATTTTTATTACTCCAAATTGTAGGCTGGTACCAGATGCTCGTAAATGTAGAGTTAAAAATTTTGAAATAGTTTGGTTTTGGGGAAGATCTCTTCTTTCATTTTGGATAGGTAAATAACATATAGATTTTCTCAAGTGTTTTGTCAAAGCTGCAAGTGGTGGAGGCTGAATGGTAGAGCTTTAACTCATCAAACTAGCTTATTTTACACCATTTTCTTGCTTCTTTTACATTGTGTGGTGTCTGTTCTTGACAATGCTCCTCATTCCTTGCAGAAAATAATGAGTTAACAGTTGTCAGAAAGTATAAATTATCTCATAACTGGAATAGCAGTTTATTTCTCTTGAAGAAAGCATTGCTTGCAAAATTTAGTGCAGTAGCAAGAGATCCTGCAGGGAGAATTCTGCAGGGAGAACTCTGCAGGGAGTTAACTAATCTGTTATCTCTGTGCCTTGGGCCTTCAAGTGTCTTGTCCAGCTACAATCTTTTTAATTTCTGTATTTTATGTATCTTGTGTATAGAAGATGACTATTTTTTTTCAATTCTGAGCAGAGGATCCAACCAGTGAAAACCCACCCAACCTGACAAAAATCCAACATTCCTTTAAATACAAGCTGTCAAAGTTTTGTTGCCTTTGCTAGAGGTTCAGCTGGGTCAGTCTGCACTGAATTTGAGAAATAATACCTTAGCACTGAAAAGCTCTGTGGGTGAATGTATGTTAATATGTACCTTTATTGTGAAGGTTGTACAGCAGCTTTATTCCCCTTTGGATGCTCTGAGCTGTGACTGATGGTGGCCAGAGCATGCTGTGTTTCAATAAGCTTTGCTTGTAACCTGCTAAGTGATGGCTCCCCATTCATCTGCAGGATTATAGGATTATGAAGCTGATAACTTCTCTGAAACAGCCTTCACTCAGCAGAGCTAAAAAGTACTTTGACTGAAATGCTGCTTCCTAAAAGGGATAGAATTTTGGTTGACATATATCAGGCTTTTTTGCATCAAGTTGTAATTGATGGGAGACAATATGATTTGACAGCCTTTGAAATATTTAGTTACCAAAAAAAATGTTCTATATGTGAGACCCATCTTTTCTTTCTAATTTTTAAATAACAATTAGAAGTTAAATATTTGGGGATGGGGGAGTCAGAACTTCACCCTGAAAGATACAGAGCTCTTCTACTTTATGCCCATAAACAAATATCAATTTATTTTGGAAATTAGCACAACTGGAAAAAAAAATCTACTATAAATTTCAAAAAGAGTAAGTCCTAACTGAGCCCAAGGATTTTACCATCTTCAGCTTGGTATATAGTCTTCAAGTTCTGTTGCACCTCAAAGGTTTTAATTTTCTGTCATTGCTTTATATTGCTTAAAATAGCTCTTAAATTTACACGATGTAAACACACAGGTACATATTTGAAATATTCAAAATGAATAATATTATGTGTAACAGCCCTTACTCTCCATGAGCAGAAGATCTGAGGATGCAGCACTATATTCTATTGCTGCACTGAGAAAAAAGGTGTAATAATAATGTTGTCTGTTGAGCAGCATTTTTGCAAAGAGCTCAGAATGATGTTAAGGTCAGAAGTCACCATGAAAACATTGCTTTGTCTTTTGATTGTTCCATCCAACTTTTGTTTATGTCATGTCTCCTTTAGTTATAAAGATTTGTGCTTTTTTCCTGTAGTCTTGGTGGTTCAGAAGCCAATGGAATGCTACAAAACTATGAGCTGAAATCTAATGTACTGCTTTGAAAAAACCATCCAAACCATCAGAGAAATCAAATGTTTATTTCAAGTGCCTATGTTAAGAGGTCACAGCTTAGAATTTTTTAGCTCTTAGCCTGCTTGAAAGTTCTAGTGATTAAAAAAAATGGTCTGAGAAAATTTCATCTAGTACTTAAGTCTGTCATGCCCTCTTTATACTCAGAATGTACTGTATAATTAGAAAATGTTTCCCAGGCATTTTCATGGGTGTTGTTTTTCTTAAAGGAGGATGTGGTGGGAGAGGAGAGATAAAGGTTTTAAATATACACCTAAGAAATTGAAAATAGATGTTATAATCTAATATCACATTTTTGAACCTCCAAAACTTGGCAGGAGATACTTCTTGTTCATACAAAATTACTTTCATGATCCCTTCTGCACAAAAAATGGTTTGCTGCAGTGTTTGTTATTATTTTTTCCTTTCAGGCTGATCACCTGACTACTGTTCTCATTTTGTCATCTTATACATCTCATATATGATTCAGAACATTGTTCTCTTTCCTTATAGAGATTTTTCATTAATGTCACTCTTTTGTAATTATTCCCACTATGCTGCACAAATTTGCATGAAACACAGCCTAAATAAAAATAATCTTTATTCAATTTCTTGCAAGGCATTGCTCTTCACTAGGAGCTGGAGCGTTCTCTGTAGTTACAGTAACTACCCAAATGTGAACTCGAGTGAATTAAGATTCTTGCAAAGCCCTGGCTACTGTATGAAACAACAGTAAGTTGTGGCTGTCAGCAGGAACTGATGACTTCATACAGCATACAGTACTTAAGTAAATCTTTGGCAACATTCTGTGTTTTCCAAAATGTGTTTGGCATTTCACTGCCTCTGATACACTCATGTTTTGACAGTGGCAGCTGGAAGAAAATGAAAAGACCTAATTTTGTGCTATAGGTACTGTTGAAAGGCATGAAGTTGAACTACCAAACTGTGAAAAATACAGGATATTCTTGTAGCACTAAATAACTTCAATAATTGATTTGGCATTTAGAACTTACTGAGAGAAATATTTCTATTTTTGGATATTCTCAGCTAAAAGGCAGAGAGAAGACTCACAGCAAGAACCATTGTAGCATAGGATTGAGACTGTAAAAACACTTAAGCACATGGGCATATGGAAGGCAGTCAGGTGGTGCATCCTTTACCTTGGCTACTAGCACTCCCACCAAATTATCATCTATAAATTGATGTATAGATCAGATCATTGGAAAAGAATACAGTATTTGCTTCTAAACAGCACTAGTTCCAAATGTCTATGTATCATACAAATTATGCACTTGATGTGGTCTACCAGGGACTTGAAAGGCAAGATGCTGTGGCTACAGGCTTAATATCTGTTACCTAGGGTATTGGGGACACTGGCATGCTGTATTTAGCTTTAGCTAACTTACTGATCTAGCAGGTTTTCTGGTGGAATTCTACGTGATTGTTTTAATATTAAAATGGTAAATACTTTGCCTTAAGTTAAAAGATATTTACATTATATTGCATGTACTTATGTCAATGAAATCCATTTTTGTAGGCCTCTGGTATTTTTCTTCCAAACAGAAAAATGCTTTCATGGGTATCTGAGTAGCAGTTTAAATAAAATGAGACATGTTCGGCTTACTCTTTACCACTTTATTCACCATGACAACCAGTCCATTTCTATATTATTGCACCAGACCTTTTCTAACCTCTATTCATCACAGTATTGTTCAAAAATGTGTTTGTATATATATAGTATATACACATACACAATGTCTGGGGGTTTTTTTTAATAGCATTTAGTCACAGAGCACATTCTTGTTGGCATCCAGATATGTGAGCCCAAACTAGTACACGTTTACAGCAAGCTTTCTGGGAAGCTCCTCTGATGAAATGCAAGGTTATTAAGATTCAGGGGAGGTTAGAGAAACTTCCCAGTTAATCTGTAAAGATCTAGAAATTAGATTGTCAAAATCAAAATCTGTCGTGAGGCTTGGCATTTAAATAACTTCAGTGGCTCCTATCAGTTATTAGAGAAAAGCTATTTCTTGAAAGGTGAGTGCAAAGGCACTGAGACTTGAAGCACAGCATGGCATGCTAATTTGATTTGCTTGGTAACAGAAAAAACTCAGGACAGGAATGAGAACTGGTTATTCCACTGAATGAATTATCTGCCTTTTTCTTAGCCTACTGGTAAAGATTAATCATTTAATACTGAAAACCTACATCAAGAATGAGTATCTATCTATGGAGGTTACCTATCAAAAAACAGTTAAACTATATCTCATAAGTCCCAAGTAGCTACAATATTGATGTATTATCAAAAATAATGTTGATAGGTGTTTTTTAGATATGCCTTGAAGGCATTAGTGGGATGTTTTTTCTGAGACCTGGATGATATTTTTCCTTTCTTTTCTTAAGTGAATTGCCTGCTAATTAAATTATTTTAGTGGTTTGGTGACACTCATTTTTCTTGCTAGATAAAATGTAAAATTTGTTTCAAATAAAATAGAGAACAGTTGCTTTAGCAAAAGGAAAACAGGCAACAACAATAATTCTAAACTTCTCTTTAAGGGCTAATCTTGAGCAATATATCTTTTCCCTATAGGAAACCAAAACAGTGCATAGGGACATCAGTGCATTTTTACTAACTGGCTGGAACATTAGGAGAAAGGGTTATTTACTTATGATCCCAAGGCCAGTAATAAATGTGAGTATTAGGAAAATGTTCATGACTCTAAAGTGGTCATAGATCCTGGGAGTGCTCATTTCCCAAGTACCTTAATAAGCCAACCAAGTGGAAATAAGATACCTTCTGTTGGAGCCTGCTTTCACTTTAGTCAAAATTAGTGTGATTTCAGTAAGTACTTATCCTCAGGTAAATCTCCTATATTATGTAATTGTTTAATGCACTGGGGTTGAACAGTCTTACAGTTTCTTGGTATTTAGTTCTTATTGCTTCTCTCAGGAAGTACCATGTCTTCCTGTCAGTGAGCTTTTCTCTATATATAGCCTGCGTTTTCTTTGACATAATCATGCTGCTGTTTCTAGTTATGCATTGAGTACCACACTAAGTAATCTATTCCCACTTGGAAGTTAATAGCCTAAAGATATGTTATGCCTGGTATATAATCCATTCTTAGTCATCACCTACCCAAATAAGTAGCTTGTGGGGTTTTTTTCTGTTTTTATTTTACCATTTTGTGATATCAATTCACATAAAACCATCCAAGACTACTGAAAGGGTTGTTTTTTATCAGGTATGATCAGTTAAATATATTATCACAGCCAGTAGAAAATAATCATTAAATTTACATCTTTATAACCTGTGTGCTTTGGTTCCTTTGTGTCTTTTTTCCAGGACTTTATTTGCTAATGGTTCATTATTATGTGCACTAAATAAGTGAGGATTTGCGTGATCCTCAGTCAATAAACATTATTATTTTAAGTTCATGAAAAGTCACAGATCTTTAGCTAATGAGGTGCAAGTTTGAAAGTGTCAAAAGTTTCTAATTGTCAGGTGAAATTATTCTGGAACTGGACCTGTGAAGGAAATGACCACTGGCAGAGGTTGCTTATGTTTATGTATGAAAATCCAACAAATTATCAGGTTTCTTCTGCCTGATAATAACAATTCTATCAGAGCCTATCAGGTTGTCTTGAATGCCAAGCCTGATAACAGTAATTACTCATGATCCAAAAACCATTGGAGGGCCACACTGCATAATTATGGGCTTTTTCCTAGTCTTTCTCTACGAACATATAAATAGGTTTTAGAATATGAGGAAGTTTCCAGCATTCCAGAAAATCCAGCATGGAGTTTTTCGATATCTCATATTTGACATATAAGTAAAACTTTCTTTTTTCATACATTCTCACTGCATATACCTTTATGTTCATTGAACTAAGACAAAACCTTTAAAGCATTGAAAAGGCCCTTTTGCACTAGGAAAGAAAATTTCAAAGGTTTTAAAGGTGTCTAAGGAACTAGAATTTAAGTCTGGTGTCCATATTGGCCAAATAAGTAGAATTAATGGACGTGGAGATAAGTACAATAGAAGAAGAGAGTTGGCAAAATTTGAAAAGTGAAGTCAGGACTCAGAGAAAACCCATTTACATCCTGTGAGCTGATAGTGAGAAAGTTGACACGGAAGATCCAGCTGAGGTAGTCTGTTTTGAGTACTAAAATATATTCTACAAAGTTCTCCCCAACAGAGCCTCTGGCTAAGCTGTCCAAAGACCAGAAGAGTCAAGTGGTCAAAGGATTGGATGAAGAAGCAGCAGCACAGTGAAAAACTAATGACCAGTTTTTATGGGGTGAATGGTTCTCAGCAGAGAGCCATTGTCATTGGCATAAAAGAGTATGGCTAACAAATCATGGAGGAAAGAAAAAAATCTTTCATGCTTAAGCAGCAAAGGAGAAATATTTCCTTTCCCTGTAAGAGCAGGAGTCCTCAAATAAAATAATGGATGGTAGATTCAGAACAAAATCGAATTCTACTTCATGAGATGGGTAGTTAAACTGGAAATTTCTATTACACTGAGCCACTGCTTGGGAGCCGAGCATCAGTGGACTTGTGACCCACTGGCAAAGCTCTTAGGTGGAATGAAGAATAAGAGCATAGGGAGGGGAAAATTACTAATTATCAATTTACCTAATTTGAAAAGAAGGAGCGTCCCTTAAAAGTCCTTGCATTCAGAGATTTGTATCTGCCATCATAAACTTTCAAAGCCCAAGCTATGGATCCAATTTATCTTTTTTTTTGGCACTGTAACAATATCTGAGTAGTTTATCTTTAGAAATTATCTTAATTACTTGTCATGGCCAAACACTGCTTCATTCTTGAAAATTTGCACTTTGTTTCTATCCTTGTGGACTCTAATGTATTCTTTTAAGTCAATGCTTATTCTCTTTTAGACTCCCTGAGACTTTTTATCTGAGACTTGGATTTCTTTGCCGAATTTTAATTTCTTTATTCTACGTTGCAGCAATTGTCTTTACATTGTCTCTTAAACTTTCTAGTCCCCTCTTCATTAAGAGGGATGATCAGGCCCCTTTTTAGGATAGGTTTGCTTCTTTGTGAGGATGTTTTCCATATTATCTCAAGTTTAGCAACAGTGTACTAAGTATTTCTGTTGTACCTAATTCGAATTTAACCTTGAGGAAACCCAAAGGCATATGTGATGCATATACAGATATTATTCATAGCCATAAATAGATTTGTTTTATGCTAAGATACACCTTCTCTCTGATTTTAGGACTATATAATACAGGAGCTTCTTTATATTAAGTTTGCTGCGATATGTTTATATCAGCCTTCTTATTTATTTGCTGTTTCATATACTGCTTATCTCAAGGAACAGAGAGGAAACAGCACAAAGTACATTAAAAATTGGCATTCTTTGTTAAATAAAGAGCAGCTGCTGTGTGCTTACATTTTTAGTAGCTAACCCCTGTTCAAAACGAGGTTAATTTTCAGGGTATGTATTAAATACAATTATTGATTGTGTAGAACACCATTCTTAGAAGGCTTCTTACTTAAGATTCTATTGAAGATATGTTTCAGCTAATTAGTGACCGTATTTGCCTGGTCATTTCCATTGTAAAATATATTCTTTCTGTACTGAATCTCACAAATCCATTTTTAAATAAGGAATCTGAGCCTATTCAAAATAAAGCTGTTGACCTTGTTACAGATAGTTAGGCTAACTCAGTCCAATTCCTCAAATCCACCTGTGCTGCAATTAATTATTTCCTGAGGTTATAAACTAACCGGAAATGTATAAAATTTATTTTCCAGCAATTGATATTGATCTAAACTCATGCATTTTCATGCATTGCATTTATGGCCTTACATACATTGTATTGCAGTCCTTGGAAGAATGTGAGTTGTAAATGTCTTAAATGTTTTTTAAAAATTCCTTAATTCATTGGATAATATTTAGTAGAAAAAAATAATTTCTTGACACAGTTTATTTTTCTAATTATGTTCATCCTTGAAACCTCTTAAATTATTATTTATTGTGTCCCAATTTTATGTAATCAATTGCTCTAAGTGCTTAGAAATATTTTGGTTAAATCTGAATAAGTGCTTGCAACTAACACTGAAATTCTGACAGAGTATTTGGGTTTTGGTTGGTGGTTTTTTTAAAACTCCACCTGAGGAGAAGAGAGACATGTTTTTCTCTTAACATCATATGTAAGTCTATATCTAAAAGCCGTCATGGCCTTAAGTATAAAAAAATACATATCTAAATAATTTAGAGAAGCTGTTTCCACGTTGTAAAATATTCAAGAGATTTAGGCAAGCTCCAGTATCCCGTAGCAGTTGATGGTGTTTTAATGTGACGGAACAAGAGCGAAACGACGTAATGCCACTCTAAGAGCACACACTACATCAGACCTATGTAACCATCCTAAAACCAATCCAGTTCTCCATTTTACAACCTGCTTTATTCCGTTCCTTTGCTGCAGGTGCAAAATTAAATTACTTAGAAGATCTCATTGATCTATTTATAATACAATGCTTTAAATGAAAACAACCACTGAAAATTGGTGGTGGCGACTACTTTAAACTGTGTGACTGCTCTGTGAAACACTAACTGATTGGGTCCAGAAGAGCCATATAATGAAATCCAAAATTTGAGGTCCAAGGATAGTGAACTACACCTGGAAAATGCCATTCTGGCAGAAGAATTGTAATTAGCGTTTTAAACTCTTAGTTAATTTTGTATAAGAAAGTAATTTTTTTCTCTAGTAAAACTTTTTACTTTAACACCTTAATGCAATTGTTATAAGCATGAAGAGTACGAATCAGGAATCAGGAAGGTAGAACTATTTGTACTTTGTTGATAAAATATGCTCCTGTGTATAAAAACAGTGCAAGCTGTCACGTGGCAAATGCTGCCATTTGTCTCCTTAGCACCTGGCTAATGATCCATGACAGAAATATCTGAGCTGAGTGGCAACTGTACAGTGATATAATCGGGCATTATGGCACAGACAGATTTTACACCAAGGGCTTCAGTCATGTTTTTTAGCCACTTTGCTGTTGAAGACTAACACTGAAAGGGCTTTTCTGTCCAAATAAATTTGTCTGGGTGACAGAAACAATTTACAAAGCTCTAAATGTGTTGTTTGGCCTGTTATTTGTAAGATCTAATGGTGGAATATTCAATATAAATAACATTCTGGAAGGTATCATTAGGAATGTGTCTGATTTAAACCTGCCCATAAAACTCCATGATCCATAGAGAGGAATTTTCTCCACACTATTGTGTCAGGCAGTAAAAGATATCCAGATATGACTCATCATGATTTCAAGATGCCTCTGATACCATGTTTGCTTAGCCTTCTACCTAAGTTCTTGTTGCCTCTCAGAAGCTAACGAAGTTTGTAATTAAATAGTTAATTTGAGAAGAGAGGACTGCCAGAGAATATGACTCTGCTAGTATAGCCTTCAGTGCATGAACATTCTTGTTGATCAAATGATTTTTTTTGGAAAAAAAAAAAAAAGGCACCATACCTAGAACAAAAAGAAGTGCCCTCAAGTCCAAACCAGACTTGTCTATGTTTTTCTAGAATTTAACAGTATAAACAGTATTTGCCAGCAGATTGTGAAATAGGCCCTTTTTAATGATAATCCTGGGACAATCCAGCATCTCATCAGAGACAGCTCTACCAAGCTGCTTGTTCTTGAAGACAGCACTTACAAGGGGCATGTTTAAATATGCCAAGAGACAAGCTTGACCCCTACAGACACAATGATTACGTGTTCTCCTGTGATAACACTGACAAGTGATTGAGTAACAGAGGCCAGAAGAGAGAATCAATGCTGTGTTAATGAGCATGCAAGGCTATCAGGGAAGCAAGTAGCACACAATTGGTTAGGTTAAAGACAATATTAATCTACTCACAGCGAAAGGAAAGAGGGATGCCAACCCTGTGAAATGCATTGCGCAAGTTAATTTCTTTATATAAGTATTCTTGTTTCTTATGTCTTAAACAATTTTGCCCTTGAAAGTTATGGTGTCCCTGAGATATTCATTAATAATGTTTGTCGCCACACATATCATGGTGGAGCTCCTGCAGTCCCACAACATAATCTTTTATTGTGTGGACCAGTATGGATGGATAAGGGAAATTACTGTCAAGTTAGTTCATAAGTCAATAGCTTGGTTGAGAAACATCCCCTTGCAATAATAAGAATAGATGAGGCCCCTTTGACCAGCTTCATTTGGACTACAGCTACCTTGGACATTTACTCTTTCCCAAGAGAGTGTAAAGATCTAGATGTTGTAGACCTACATTCAGAAGTTGAGAGAAAATTGAGATTTTTGCTTGCGTTATTGTAAAATACCTGAGTGCATTAATCTTGTTTGTGATCCCAGTTTGTATACTTGTATCCTCAGAAGCAGTTACATTATTCCATCATGACCACCCAGAGATATAAACAGTGTAGGTCCCTGTGGGTGACGAGCAGGCTGTGGATCAGGCACGGTGAGGAAGTACAGAATGAGGCTCTCTGCACAGGATTGTGTTTCTTGATGTTTTCTGATGCTGTTCTCATGTCTTTAGTAGAAAATGGGAGACTACAAAAACAGATTCAGTGCATAAATAACACTTCTTTTCTAATTTGCTGTGCCAATCCCCGCTCCAAACCTGGCCTGCATGTTTTCCTTTGGCAGTGTTTTGTTTCTAAAAATAATCATAGCACCTGTCTCTGAACTGTTGGCAGTGCACTCACACAGTTCACCTGCTTGAGTGACTCATGGTTTCATTGTAAGGTGAGAAATAACCCTGTTTTCACTAATCATTAATTAGATCATCTTTTATCTGTGATGAACTCTTATCACCTTGACTAAAAGGACAATGACTTGATTTAAGATCCAGAAACAGCTTTACAGAATTGTGTGTAGTCTGGTGCTGTGCACATAACTCAAAAGTGCAGTCTGTGAATGCCAAGCAACCGACTGTTATTATCTCTCATAAACTGGCATAATTTGTCTTCCAAACATACCCCATTGTCTTTTAAATACACATTCATACTAACAAAAGTTGCAATTATCGCTGACGGTTTCCCTGGCTTGTAGCCTCAAACATGACTTTAGGACATGGACTTGTACAAAAAGGTCAGAGATAATGTTTCAGAGGGCAAAGATAGCTTGACCATAATTCAGTTTTATCCACATATTCTTTGTTCCCTTGCTATCAGTCCAGTTATTTTCAGCTGTTAAGCAAAATTATGCACTTAAAAGTTGTTTCAGGTGCTTGATTTCTTTGCTTTGTTTTTCCAAAACTCATATATATATATGGTACTATAGGGGAGGCAACTGGTGAGTTCATTACAGAATTTTAGAGAATTCTAGAAAAATGAATTCACTTGGAACCGTTTAGCTCAGTGTTCCAATCATAGATGGGAGACCAGAGTGAATTTTACCACTCTACCACTACTTTGCAGTGGAGTGGTCAGTAATCACCCCTGGTGTGTATGAAGAGCAGAAGAGGTTCTCTGCCTGTGTTTTTCAGAGTCACCAGTGCTTATATAATATGCTATTTAAAAAGAGCTATAAAGATAGAGAAACAATGAGGACAAAAATCCTGTTTAAATAAAGAACATAAATGGCACAAAGGCAAATCTTGGATGCTCTTCATCTGCAGTTTGAGGTCATTTAGCATGAAATACATTCTTCTCTCTACTGCTTCTTTTTCTGAGCCTTCACTTAGGTCAATCAACAGTAAAGATACAATTCTCACAATCTTCAGGCAAATACCACCTGGACCTTTCCAACATTATGCAGTTTATCATAAATGTTACCCTGGAGGCTTATTTAATCCTTTACAGCTCAGAAAACCAAGACCCTGTGGACCAAATATAATAAATTCAGTGTTAAAGCTTTTCTTCTACTGAGTCAGAAACCTTCCCTCTATGCTGCTGATGTAGGTGTTTTCTAAATTTAACTAGGGTGGTGGTTTGAATAACTGAATAAGTCCATCTAAAAATATCTCCTGGTCCTAGTTTCTAATCTACTACTTAGTAGGTATGTATATAAATTAATTTCATTATTCTGAGGGAGCAAAGAGATTTAGGGAAATGGAGCAGCTGGAAAACAGGACATGGGACAACAAGTAACGGAGAAAAAAAGGCTCTAGAAATAACTTTTAAACTATTATGCTGTAATTATTGGTTAGTACATTACCCTCAGCCATTGTTCTTTAAAGAAATAGGAAAAACCTGTTTGATGTTTGCATGGATGTAGCAGTCTTAGTGCAGTCTCTAGTGTTGACTGCTGTACTGTGTGAATTGGTTTTGAAGCAGATTATGGTTCTTTGAGACCTCTAGTATCTTGATAGTATCTAAGGTCATTTGCTGTAATATAAGAGCATTTACCAGACTTTACATTTCATCACTTTGGCTGAAACAGAAGAAAATAGTTATTTCATGCTTTGGAAATCTATCTTTTAAATTTCAAGTTATTGAATTGTAATAACTTATATCTCATAATATATCAAAGAATAGGATGGGTTAATGGAGCAAGTGACATTATGATGTCTGTGTTCTCATCACATATTCACATTAACAGAATAATATTGTGACTAGTTACAACAGGAAGAGTTGACATTCAGGTAATCCACGCAGTTGGTTTAACAGTTTGAAAATTGCCTTCTAGGAAGGAAAATGTAGAAATGCAAATAACACAAACCTTACCAAGAAAATTGCTTTCTGTTGGCTGTTAAGAACCAGCTCAGGTACATTCCCCCCCTTCCTTTCTCTTGTGCACATAAGTGTTAGGGATTTCATCCCATGACAGTTGCATTTATCCCAGGCTCAAAATCTAGATTCCATTATTAATGCATCTCGAGCTAGCAGTAGAAGGAGTCTCTCTCCAGCTGAAAAGGTTCAGTACCTCTGCATACTCACTGAATGGTGGCAAGCTTTGTACTTCTATCATGGGCAAAGCTGGTGGGAAGAGGTCAGATATACTTTCAATAATGTTTTCATCATGTTTTTGATCACAGAAACCAAAGATGATTAAATTTAACCCTAAATAAAGAAAGCCTATATATTAGGCACCATAACATTATTTCTTTGAAACCTTCAGTGCACAAACAACGTGCAGTTACAGGTGTCTAAGCACCCTAAATTGCATGTCTTATATTGCAGAGCTTTTTTCAAACATAAAAATTTTAAAAAATTTAAAATGTTTAAAAATTTAATCAAATTATTGCTGAAAGATAATTTTTATCGTTAAAATTATTGCTAGTAGTTTTTTTCATCATTTGAAATAATTTTAAACAAAGTGTATTTTCAACATTAAATTTTTAAAACTCCCATTTAACTAAGTTCAACTTTAATTTTTCCCTCTTTCTTTGACTCACACTGGAGTTATGCTTTTAAGTACCTGGCAATAATCCTGATATTCACATTCCTACTCTTTCAATTTGTCTCTCCAGTTAATCCAATGAGTAGAAAAATCCATTATTCCTCATTTCAAGTATTATCACTTCAGGAGACAACCTAAACCAGAGAACTTCAAATACTTCTATAGCCTTAATCTGTGAAAGAATTATATTCCCTGGCTGTCCAAATCTGTGTTCACATTTCCTATATAATGTGGCAAAAGGCATGCTGTGCCTCTGCCTTAATTCTTATGTTCACAGCTAAGAAGTTAATGGAAGTGTATTTTGGGTACTAATGTGCCATAAAACTGAGGGAGTTGGGGGCTCTTTCAAAACTATTAGACAGAGATTTAAAGTTGCAAAAAATGTATAAATTAAGAATAGTGCTGACTGAAATGTGTAACTTGTAGTCAAAACACTTCTTTGCACAATTCTGATTTGAAACATATAATGAAAAAAAAAAAAAAGCCTTTCATTGAACATTCTCCTTAGTAAAAGATCTTTGGTACTTTCCAAGTAAAATGTGCTGCCTGGCAGATGGTGACTAGAACTGAAGAGCCTTCAGCCAATTTCATTAGGACCTATAATAAGCAGCTATGTTGGGACTAACTAGCCTTTGTTATCTATTTGTTGTATGTAGTCAAAGCCATTCATTTTGCACCTCTGTTTTCAACCCTTGCCTTGTTCCATGGAAATATTAGCTGAATTAAAGGTACTCCCGTGGTGCATTTCAGATTAATCACCATTCTCAGATGTTTTGTAACTCTCCTAACAAAAATAATATTGCATGCGAAACATTGTATTTTTGTTGGAGTGCATCTGTAAGAGACATATGCAGAAAATGGGTGAGATAATTATTCAGCTCTAATTGGCAGCAGTTAATTCCAGCTGAAACACTGAGGTTTTACTTTTCATCCAAAGTTTTAAAAAGCAATTATATTTACAATAAAACAAATGAAAGATGGAAGACAGACTCTGTGAAGAAATTTGAGCTCTCATGTGCTCTAAGAATGATCAGAGTCACTGATATTGCAAGCCCTTTATCATTTGATATCACTAGGTAGCCTTAAAAAGGGGAAGGTGATAGTGATGCACTAAAGTGAACCATCAGGATGCCTATTCTGCTCGTGAATAACTATAGGAAGCTATCTGGGTATTGACTAATTGTCCTCTGAAATGGACAATTGCATCAGAGTAAATTCCTAAAATAGTGAATGTGATGATTTTTGTCAAATAAAAAAAAAATAGAAAAAAGGTCACCCTGCCCTTGGAAAACAGGCAAAAAAAAAATAAAAATCTTTGCACTTGAGTGAAGGAAGTGCACTTTCCTGTGAAGGAAGAATGAACCCAATCTAAAAGATTTGAGAGAGAGGAGGAGAGAAGTGCCAGTCATGTTCAATCTTTGTACATCAGATTTCTAAACTAATCTTTGAAGCAACATTTGCTTTTATTCTTTCTGACTTAAGCTAATGGCATGAAAATAGCTTCAGAATATACAATTTCTTTTCCAATTTCACATAGTCATAAATGCTTTATTAGCTGGCCATGACCTTCAACGCTCCAGAAAATTTTTTTTTTCTTTTAAATTTTCCTTAGATCAGATACTTAGTTTGGTATCACTCACCACTACCTACAGCCTAATGATTAGCTCTTAATTAGTTAATACAGGAATATGCAGAATGGCATTCATTTGAATTAAGATGCTGACCCTTTTTCAGCCTGCTTGGAAGGGCAGTTTTTGTTGTCTGTAACTTGTCACCCAAATGCAACTCTTATTTGGAAAAGTAGATCAAAAGCAGAGATTCAAACAGAGGTGGTTTGTTGGAAGGGTTCGTTTGTTTTTTTCCTTAAAAGATGTGACAGTGCAAGTTGCCTAGAAATAATCATTTGGAGTTGGTGGAGGTGGGGATTTTTTTTCCCCAGTATTCCAGTGAGTGGAATTATCCCAGCTGAGTGACCACATATCCCAGCCTTGTACTGCCCTGGGCTGGCAAACAGGGTCTTCTCAGCTGGGCTTCTCTGAAACTCACACCTTTCTCTTCTGTTGATTTTGGGTGAGACCTGAAAGTGTTTCCCAAAACAAACCCTTACTCTTTTTATTCAGAAGTAATATTCTGCTCAGTAATCCAATGACAGTGAAGATATTCCCAGTGCTTGTTCTGGCACAGCCAGTGATGCCAGCAAAGCCAGGGGCAGATCAAATGGACTGGAACAGGTGGTTCTGCCTGTTTAAAATTCAGCTGCAGGGAGCATTTCAAAAGTCGAGTGCCAGAGGAACATAAGTCAAAAAGTTCTGAACTTCTGGCACATCCCATGAGTTTCTTTAACCAACACCAGGCAAAGCACAGAGAATGGCTCTTCACTAGGCTGAAAGGAGTATCCTTGGAGAAGGAGGCTGTTTTCTCATGGTCTTCATTAGAACATGTACTTTTTCTCATTGTACCACATTTATATGTTTAGCATAAATCACTGTGCTTTGTTAATATTTCTCTATTGTGCTACACACACCTGAAAATCAAAAAATAATCCTTTCTAGAGGCCTGACCCTAAGCCTAACCATTTCCTTCAGAGTATTGACTTAGGAGTTATATCAAATGTCTCAAGTCTCTCTTCCTTTCATGTTCTGTAATGAAAGCTTAATTTCAATGAGGAGTATATTCTAATTGCAAGTATACAGTAAACATTGAAACCTCATTTTCCAGCAACATTTTGATCAACCTCTAGAGAGATATCTCTTTCAGAAATTGGACTGACTTAACTGCTTTAGTAAAACTTTGTTTATATCTCCTAAATAGGTAATGGTCATTCAAATCACTCACAGAGGTATTTTGTGTGTTGTAGGCAATAGCATGGAGTGCAGACAGACCCATTTGGCCAGCTGTAAAAGGAAAATGCATTTGTTTGGGTTTTTTATAAGTAAACAATTTCTGGGCTGAGGACCACAGAGTTTGCATTGATACTATTTGATTAAGTAATCTATTTTGAAAATCAGCAGATACACCTTGCTGTGCCTCACTGGAGAAAAAAATAGGAAATGTGGAAGAACTGTGCAAAATAATTGCAAATAAAGTGGACAAATGCTTCAAGCTGTTTGTGAGCTGGTTTTTAGTGCACTTTGAGATGCTGTATGAATAATAGAATTGGTTTAGGCCCGAGTCTTGAGACAACAGCAGAGTCCATGCTGTGTTTATTGCCACATTACAGTAATCAAAGCACAATTACACAGGCTGAGAGTAGCAGAGGATCCTACTGTCTACTGAATAGAGCCAAATGCTGGGAGCAGACTAAAGGGATTGCCCAGAAATGGCTGGGAGGTGAGCAAATGTGTATTAGCACAAGACTGCATGTATTGGATCTAGAACCTTGTCATCCTTGTCTCTTTTAAGCTGTCTATTAGGAAAATGCTGCTAAATATTTCTATGATAAGAGTGAAGAATTGGAAGGAAAGCAAAGGATCACTTTAATTTCCCTTGTGAACCAAAATTCTCAGTTAAAAATAACTGCCTTTCAGATAATATGTTCCATCTGAGAAGAACTTTGGGACTGATAAAGCTTCTGAATGACGCTGTCTAAGGTGAAATCTTTCTTTCTTTCTGTTCTGCCAAGACAGTAATGTTGTGTATTGTCACTGGTTTCATTAAAAACAACAACAACAACAACAACCACCCAGTGCCCAAATACTCTGTTCCCTGAACACAGAAGCAAGTTAAAAATATCTTGTACTTTGTTATAAGTTAGAAAATATCACATAATACTTCCCTATTATTGCCAAAATATTAAATGACAGTTTGGAAAAAAAAATAAAAATAAAAAAGCATGCAAGCCACTTCTGTAGGACTGTTTCTCCTTGATAAGCAAACAGGATTTTACTGTAAGTTTCTGAATGCTTAATCCTTCCTATTACTCATTATACATTCCATGTTGGGGATAAAAAAGAAGAAATGAATCCTATTTGTATTCACAACACAAATTGCAGCATATAATTAGTAAAGTTCAGTAATGTTGATTATCTTAAATAGCTGTCATGGAATAGAGTATGTAGTCATTTAAATCTCTGATACCAAATTCTGGGGTTGTTTTTCACATTTTTCCAGGCAACATGGTTGTAAGTAACCTATTCAAACTTGGGAACCTTGTCAGCAGGCACTTGGATGGGAAGTTATACAGAATAAGGACATTATTTCGACAGTATTAGAACATAAACACCTCTTTTATTCTGCCTTGGATTTATCCAGTTCCTCAGAAAATAAAAAGTTTTTGCCGAAAGGAGGAGGGACAATTTCTTGGGCCACACTGGATGGCAGCATCCTTTTTCCTTGCTTTTATTCGTTCAAGAAAAGATTGAAACAGTAGAGAAAAGGAAGGTAAAAAAATATATAACAAAAAATCAGTTGCTTGACCTGGGTTTGTTTTTATTTGTTAGGGATTCTTGGCTTGGAAAACATTTATTTATGATTTCTGGATTGGTTTGTAGTCTTGACTTCTATTAAGGGATTTTCCCATTCTCACAGTTTTTTGGCTGCCCTTTTTTTCTGTCATCCTCATTGGTTCTTCCCTTCCAGCCCTCTCTAGAGTGCCTAATTTAGGTTCAGGATGTACACAGATGCTGTATAGATGAGCAGAAGCAGGAAATGCACAGCAAACAGCAGAACTGCTGCAGTGTTTGAGTCAATGGTAGCAAAACCAACAGCTCCTTAGTAAGGTAGGGAGTGCTCACAGTAGCAAAAGAGAGAAGTTAATTTGGTGGTGGAGGACATGCTTCCTCCACATTTTGAGGGTAATGTCTGACATTTCATCCTCTCAACTTGGATGCATCTGTACATCCCTGCACAGGCACAGACTCTTTTGTCATCAGCAGATTCTCAGTTTCGTTTGTTTCTATGTGAGTGTGTCTCACCAAGATCTGGCAGAGGAATACAGGATGTTTCACATGGGATTTTATGGAGCTTTATTTTAATTATGGCACATAAAAACTTTTCCTTTGTAATGTTACAGAGATTAATTTCAAAAGGAGGTGGTGACAGATAAAGATGTGGGCTAATTTCTGTTGACTATAGTATTTTTCCAGTCTAGAAAAGAGAGATATGAATTAGACCAAATTGTGCTCACTATTACAACAGCATTTTTTCAGTTCTTAACCTTATCACTGACATGTTACACAGTAGTAGCTCTACAGGTGGAAAGATTAATATAAGGGGAATCATGAAAGGACAGGACATGTCCTTCATAGATGTCATAAATAAATTTATAGTGAAGCTTCCATTCTTTCTGGGCACAAAAAATAGTTTGAGAAGTGGGGAGAAAGGAGAAGTTGGTAATGTTCTTGATTTTATTCCTTAAAACATCTGCTCAGCCCTCTGTAAGCAGTGCATTCAGCTGGAGAGTCAGGCATTTCACAGTGATTGATTGCTTTTGCAAGTCTTGAGCCAAATCAAGCCAGGCAGTTATGCATTGACAACTCATTAGTCAGGGAAAGCCTGAACTTTTATTGTGCAAATTTTAAACAAAGCAAATAAATCTGCTTCTGGTTTCATGCTAATAAAAATAATCTGTGCTATCAAATGTCTGCATTTTGAATTTTTGTGATTTGGTTTTCTTTTTATGGTATCTAGCTAATGCTTTTGGTAATTCATGCCAAAGAAAGTAACTTTTTCCTAAAGTTTTGAAATCATGAAGTAGTATCTATTATGTGGTATCTGCTTTGAAATTCTGGTATATCATTCTGTACTACAGTGCACTCTAATTTTGTTTATAGCATTTGATTATCATGTCAATTTACATCCAGGGTAGAATAAATTGGCTGGGTATCAAGCAATACATTTTAATAGGTTCACCATCTGCATCATTTGGTCTAGCATTCAGTGATTTTTGTCCTGATGTGGCAAACAAGTGATCATTCTTTAGGCACTGCTGATCTTCAGTTCTGCATGACTGACCTAACTGCGTGTTGCTCAGTCCCTGGTGTCTGCTGCACACATTAGAACGACCTCTCAGGAGCAGGCATGACATGAAATACCAAAATGGCACAGGTGTATTCTGCAAGTGCTGCCACTTCCAAAATCTTTGCTGTGTTCAGAACTGGTAGAAAAGAATGTATATCAAGAACCAGATCACCATTTAGTAGTGGTGTTTAGGGCGTTGCACACTCTGAAAAATGTGGACAGATTATACAAACTGTATAACATGATCAATAAACCAAGAAAATGGATTGGATTTTAGTGCCTGTGTCAGTGTCTCACACTTTAAGGCTAGGAACAAGCACAGAGTGAGAGCTGAGCAAAAGGCAATGAAGTGTGGTCCAAAATTCCTGATGCCCTGTGAGGTGCTGGACCCCAAAGGCAGGGTTTGAGGGCAGCAGACAATATCAGCACTGTCTGACACCAGGGCTCTCAAGAATCTCCCTGTGCAGGATGTTTTCTTTGTCCTGCACCACTCCTGATCACTTTCTGGAGACCCTCTGGGGTCCTTACAGGATGTTGATGCCAACAAACTGAAATAAGGGAAGAATCAGCATCTCTTGGCAATGTACATTCAAATTGTATCTATCGACTGCCCATGGCCAGGTGTCATCCTGCAGCTTTCCTTTTTTGCTGTCAGAAGATGAGTACATGGGCTCCTCCTGAACTGTATATCTGTTTATCCAGATTGAAGTAACTCATTTCTTTTAGATAACCTAGCATTGCAAAGACAAAAGCTATGTGTTTGCAAGTCATACAGTTATCTACAGTGCTTTTCTTTGTTCTTAAATAGATATTATAAATTCCAACTGAGATGCAGTGAAAGGATTAGGTTTTGATCTTGTAGCACTGAAAGGAGTCAAGTGCAAAGAATTTCACATGATTAATGTTGTTGAAGAATTTCTTCATAGTAATGGAGAATAATAATAACATAACTCATTCTCCTAACAAAGGTTTTTGAGTGGCATAGACATACACAACATCAAAGAGATCTGCTACAGGCTGACATTATTCACTACAATCAATGTTATTTGCTTCAAGCAGGCACATAAAGAGGTGAGATCCATTTTTTTTTTTTCAGTTAGATGAGAAATAAACCTTTATTAAACTTTTTTTAATACACAATCTGTTATCATTATATACAGACAAATTCTGCTAGTAGCTTACACCTATGAGATTGCATAAGGTCTAGACTTCTTGTATGTTCTTCATGGTATAAATATATTCCACTGTCATCACAACACCTTGATTGCAAGTTCCTGATACTTAAAAAATTGAGTGATCCTGGTCCTATTAAAGCAAAAAATCTAGCAAGTGGATTGAATATTTTGCTAGATTTTAAGTTTCTAGTCTTTCCTTTTCTCCCCTGCTTTTTCATACACTGTCCAAAAGCAGTATTAGGCAGTAATTACTGTCATTTGCTGTGAGAGGCAGGAAAGGGGAGCAGATAAAATCAAGCATGGACATGGCAGCAATTTTTTCTCATTATGCTGATGGCCGCAATTCAGTTTCTGGTGCGTGTTCCCCTTGCTTTTGCCTTAACTCCTTTGGCTCAGTTTTGAAATAATGATATGGAGGATACATATTTTTTAAATTGTGGATTTCAGATTAATGTTAATGTTTCAGACTAAGTCGTTTTAGTATGGCTACTAATGATTTGGAGAATCTTGTGCAAGCTGCTAAACTGTAAATTTTTTTAAACACTATTTATACTGTGGAAATATGTAGAAGAACCAGCTATTCCCTTTCTCCCCACTGTGCTAAGTAAATAAAACAAAAAACCTGTCTGAACTTACAAATGCTGAATAAAAATTCTTTATGAGTTGGATATG
Organism: Illadopsis cleaveri; assembly: GCA_013399915.1. NCBI lineage: Eukaryota > Metazoa > Chordata > Aves > Passeriformes > Timaliidae > Illadopsis > Illadopsis cleaveri. Next base: position 566,577 of record VXBB01005085.1, on the reverse strand, counting down.
AACTTGCTTCATATATAAACTGGAATAATTTAATTGTACTCGTAAGGACATAATCATGATATTTTCTGAGTTAAGAGTGTATGAAAGAGACCTTGGATAAGACCTGCTTCTAGAATGCTCTATATCCATGGTGCTTTTGGAAACAAGAAAATTATAGTAAGCACTTTAAAAGTGGCTCAGTTTTGTCAGGCTGGGAAACTTATTTCCACAGTTGTTACTTACGTTAACTGGACAAACAGTGCTAATGAGTTTTGGCTTCTGGATTCTGCATAAAATATTCCATCTTAGACACCTCAGCAGTGTTGGCTCTACTTTTTTTTAACTTTGGAAAAGTAATTGCTGCTCCTGGCACTGTTTCCCTGGGGCTAGGTTCCTCCATTTAAATTACTGACTTGCCTAACTCTTGATGGCAGATACTTGCAGGCAGACAATTTTAGCAGTTCAGTTGCTGAATACCCTTCTGATACCATTATTTTTATAGAGATTGGAAAATTCATCAACTAATTTCATGTAAGGAAGATCTAGTTGGTATATTCTCCTGAATAATGTTTTCCCATTATCAGAATGGAATTATTGCTTCGATCATTAAAATCTATCCCATACAATGATATGGAAGATTGTAAGAGAATGGCAATCTTTGTGAATTTATGTTCTTCACCTAATTTGAGAACATTTGACATTAATATTTCATATATCAATGTTTCTTCCTATCTGAGGTGTATTTATATATATATATAAAAGGAATTTTTAGTTTCTTGAATCAAGTGAGCTGACAAAAAATTCCAGAAGATTTCTCTCATTTCTGCACAGGATATTCACTTTATTTACAATTATTCACAAACTTCAGCTTTCAAGAATCCCATGGAATAAGCAAAACAATATACAATTTGATAGAATGACCATTGCAAGAGCGTTGTAGCATCCACCTCAGTGTGCTTCTCTTCTGTGTCTCTGTTCTATATCACAAACGTGTCTCTCCTTAGACTGAGAGACACCATAAAAATAAAACTGCTCATAGGTTTCTCTTTGGCAGAATAAGCAATGACATCTATTTGACAGTCAGCTGCTGCACACTGTGATTAAGAGAAAATGCTCATTTCTCACGAGGATGTTGATTATTCCCTAACTTTAGCTCAAATGCCTAGTTGCTGATTATATTCTAATGTGCTAAAATGCTTTTTCCCTGAATTTCTGTATTTAGAGATAGTGTCTAGGATAGGGGAAAAAAAGGCTAATATGTTTTTTATAAAACAGCAGTTAGTTGTGATTCTTTACAAAGACACCAGTAGGAGTTCTTTGGCATTGAGTAGCAATTCTTATCCACATAACCTGGTCCTGTCATACTTTGCTTGGTTTGCACTGATAATTTTTTGCGAGGTATCTACATGAGGAGAAAAATGTAATTGTGTAATGTGAGAGAGCACTACTGGTGTGAAATACTGATGAGGAGGCATATAGAGATCCATTTATAGATGGTAAAAGACCAGTGAAATAGTACCAACCATGTGAAAATACTTCCAGAAGGGTTCTAAGGGTTTTAAGGGTTCTTGCTGAAAGTTAACAAGGGTGAAACACCAGTTTATGGTTCTATGGTAAAGGTGAATTATGTGGCTTTCTCTTAATTTCCCTGCTCAGTTCAACAATATTCAATCCTTGAAGACTTAAAGGAGAATGATTCTGATTTACAGAGAGCCCCACTCAAAACTGAGTAGCAATGTTAAGTGCTACTGAATTAAACACTTCTTTCCTGTAACAAGCATGTGTAGGACTGCTCATCCTTGTGGAGCCGGATCTTTCACAGATCTCCAGCAACACTGACTCACAGCAAAACCAGTGATTAACACAGGTACTTTTTGTTGTGTTTAGTTGAATGAAATGTTCTTACTCTTTTCTAGATCTGCAGAGAATTTTAAGAAAAATCTTTTATATAAGTAAAAGTTCATTGCAGTGATATGGGGCAGAGGTACGTAGGTTTTCAGGCAAAAGAAACCAAGCATGAAAATGGCTCAAAACTGAAGTGATCATGTTCAATCCATTCCTTGGAGAAGAGGGGGAGAAAGATGAGGTGGGATCAGAGTTCACATTGCAAATTCTAGTGTAGATCTGGGCTGCAAGTGCAGTGCTGGCTTTGAGATGAGTAGATAGATCTCCATCTCTTTTAGGCTAGAAAATGTCATTCTGCTAAATCATCAAGACAATATATCTCTTCAAAATTTCTATCAGAATAACTTTGTCCACTCAAAAAACATGGTGGGTTGGTGGTTTGTGTGGTTTTGTTTGGGGTTTTTTATGAAATGGCAACTGAGATAGAGGAGCCATTTTGTTCGAGAAGTGTCCCAAAGAAAAGGCTTTGTGAGGAGCAGAATTAGGTCAGGAAGCTGGCACATGATTGCTATAACTGTATATTGCTATATAGTTCTTTCATGTGGGAGATGCTAAATGGGAAATAAATGAACTCTTACTGCTGTAGTTGAGGGAGATTTGGGAGTGGGGGGCATAACTGAGGGGGTTTTTTTCTCCTTCTGGTAGTCTGGAAATATGCAATATCTGCCAGCCAGATGAAAACATGAGTAAGGTCTAATATTGCCAAATTGAAAGGACCTCTGCACTTCAGAAACAATGGCTGGTTTGTGTACCTTGTGGTTAAGGGGGGGGGAAATTGCAACTGGAGACAAGTGAAACTCAGACTTTTCAGCCTCCCTGTCCTAAAATCTCCTAAGCCCAGTACAATGTTCCCTTTGACTCCAATGTTATGCTTTAAAGCTTGTTCAGTGTTTCAGGATGACTGCTTTTCTGTATATTATCTCTTAATCTTGTGAAGAGTTTAAGTACAGCAGGAAGAGAGTGAGGAGTGGTTTTGGTCATCTTGGTTTGATACATCTGAAAATGAAACTGATATTGAGGCAGATCACAAAAATAAAAATAGCAGAACATTCAGGGCATCTCTGCTATGCTTTGTGTATTTACAAACTTGTGGAAAAGTCCCAAGACCAATAAAAAGCCACAAAAAGCCACACCACTAAAAAAAAGAAAAAAAAGAAAAAAAAGGGGAAAAAAAAAAAAAAACCAACAAACAAGCAAACAAAAAAACCCTCAAGACACCACTGTTGCAAGTGCTGAAATCACCATTGTGGAAATGCATCTTAAAAAACAACTTGTCCTGTCTGTTCCAGTAAAGGATTACTGCTCAACTTTGGAAAGTTTTTCTGCCTTTACTGTAACAGCTCTGTACCCATTCCAGAGGGGCAGGCAGTGAGTCTAAGCACTCTGAAGGTGAGGGTGAGGGATCCTGACTTGCCTGGCTGTAGTACTGGAATTTTATTGAATTAAGCTGTTGAGAACTCATACTTTTTGTTCTGTAGCTTTTTGGTTTGATAGATCAGAGCCACCATTTCATTTTGGAATGCTGTTGGGCATATCACAGATATTATGCCAGTGTAATGTGCCTCCGTGGTATCCTCAAACATGTCAGGAAAACCCTTCAGCAGTGCCATCACACACAATAGGACAAAATTAAATTAAAGCATGTTTTCATATGTTTGTTTTCAAATATGCATTTCCCTCAGGAAATTGTGTATGGCTGAGTGTTGCTTAATTCCACAAAAATATATTTGTCTGGGCAACAACTGGAACATTGTACTCAAACTTGCTGTAGGTGACCAAAACAATGGTAAGACATGAATATTGAGATAGAATTGGGGTTTTTTTAATCAGTCATAAACAATACAGGTGGGCAGTAGAGGTTACAGGAAAGCATGAGCCAGAAATCAGTGGTATAATATGGATGAATAAAATATTGTCTGTTTTCTTGTATGAAACAAATTTGGTGTGTGCCATAACAGTGTAACTGAACACTTTTCCATGATCCATTAAAAATATTTGACAAGATTTAAGGGATAAAAAGAAAACAAGAATGCTTTAGAATGAATTGCACTTAAGAAAGTCTGGCTAGATTTCTATGTCATTTTCTGCAACTATAAAGTTATAGTTTAAAAACAAGACAAGAAAAAAGTTATAGCAGACTGTCTGATTAATAAATTGCAATCAATTGCAATGCCTAATTATCTCCTAAGAGGCTTGAAGACATAGTAATGGATGAATCGTGCTTTTCTCTCAGCGTGAGGGGAGCTGGCTAGAACAGCTTCAAGGCTTAAAATAAACAAACCTTTGCTACAAGTGAGAAAAGGACCAAAGTCTTAAATAAAAAATGTGCTGATTTTCTTGTTTGAAACAAACAAAGCCAAGGGTGAAATGTTTGTGTACAGATAATTGAAACAGTGTTTTAGAGAGAAGTGTCTTCAAAATTCTCAAAAATTCCCAGTAAGGATTATTTTTCTGTA
>VXBB01005085.1:480086-554706 GCA_013399915.1 Illadopsis cleaveri | reverse complement strand
CAACCTTTGATATTCTTCTAATATTCTGTATAGGAAGCTAGTTCAGATGAGTGTTCATCTTATCTCAGACATCCTCTAAGTGTTGTGTGAGTCAGAAATTACCTACCCTCTTCTGGGGCTCCAAAGAGCTGCTGTCTCTTGTTCTCATTGATCAAGACCAGGAGGATGTCTTGGCATCACTGTCTGCATGAAAACAGAGAAGAAAATACAAGCAATTATTTCAGCTTTCAAAAGGGAAGAATTTTGAAAAGATTCATGGGAAAGTGCCAACTGTAATAATTCAAAAAGAAACTCTGAACTTTTCCCTCATAGCTGCTATGTGTGGTCGTATACTTGGAGATTAAAGACTGCTTCTTCTTACCTCTTCGTTTTCTTCTATACTCAACTTTTTTACCTCATGCTGAAAAAGGAAAACCCTGGAGTGCTTTTCCCAAAAAAAGGTCAGTCAGAACAGACCACAGTTGCAGTGCAAGGAGTGTTTATTTAATTTGATTTTCATGTAATCTTCATTTTCTACAATCCTAAACATTCTCTTTCCATCTGGAAGGCTGGGAAGGCAGCTGGCTTCCCAGCAGACACCAGCTCCACAATTAGGTAGCTGGCATGCAGCTCTTTCTTCCCTGTTTGTGGAGCCTGTCTGCCTCACTGGACCTCATGGCACACTTGCCCACTCTAATCCATTTTTCACTGGGAACCTCACTGCACTTATTGGCCCTGGGTCAGAAACAGGAAGTGTTCAATGAGTTTTGTAACAGCAGTGACATTGTATATGACCAGGCATTAGAAAACACGTGGACTATGATGATTTGAAGCCAGTTTGTTGGGTTATCAGCACTGTTGACTCAGAAGGAAATGTGCTGAATATTTCTTTGGAATGTACTCAGGCTGTCTCCTGAGGACAGCAGAACAGTATTTTTCTTATCCTGTTGATATTAAATCAGAAACATCCTCAGGCAAATGTTTCTTGCTCACCTTACTGGTGGCTTGTTTCATGCTGCCTGTAAGCTCTGAGCAGCACTAATTTTTGAGGCTGTCTTTAAACCTGTTCTGTTCTTCTCTTGTCATCCTTTCTATTGCTTTATGTTTGCATAACTCAGAAATACTCTGGACTTCAGGGGTTGCTAATGATGCTTCTGATATTCAAAGCCCTTTCAAAGTACTGCTGCATTTTTTCTTGCTTCTCTGAGACCATGATCTGTAGCTGTTTGCTTCTTCTGATGTTGGCTTGCCTACAGGTTAGAGAATCACAAAAGTTATTGTTTGAAATGAAGGGAGCGGGATGGTTTGAAATCTAGATGTAGGTAAACAAAATACAAGCCATAAGCTTAAATAACAGACACACTTAGAGTGAGACTGTATTATATAACACAGTATCTCTCAAGCCAAAATTTCACAGAAATTACTTGAACAGAGGTTATTTTAGAAATTATAATTGTTGCTCTTGCTGGAATTCCTGGTTCAGCAGTTTTATTTCTTTTTTTTTCTTTTTTTTCTTTTTTTTTTGGTAGCCTGTGTCCTTTCCTTTTCACCTCCTATTTTTCTGTGGTATTGCAGAAGTGCCCAGCATTCTGTCAAAAGCACCAGATTTTGGGACTTCTCTTACTGACTGTGCTTCTGCCCTTCAGCCAAATCAATCCCCACAAAATATTGCAGATAACCTGGGATTTTTAAACTGTCACCAGCCAGGTTACCTTTGTTATTAAACCAACTGAGACTTAACCAGAGTTCCAACAAGAGGGTGCTCCATACTGCATCACAGAGTGAGCATTTCCTTAGCCCAATAACGTATCATGATGAAATCTGCCAGGTAATGTTATTAAAAGCTAAACCTTTTGGTTTTACTATATTTTTGATTCAATAACAATTAGGAGCCTCATTTTTTTTTGCCTCCTAATTAACCCAAGCCCAAGTTTAGATTTTATTTTTCCATCTTCATTTTCTTCACATAAGAGTTATCTGAAGAGAACACAACATTTTTACACACCGGTTACTGACACCAGTTATTTTTATCTTTTGCTTTCCCCAGCAAACAAGCCTTGTTATCTTCCTTGTACAGAAAGGAGCTGCAGGCAGGGGAAAGGGCCACCATGGAAAAGTCAGTAGGTGCCAATCTGCATCTTCCAGCTGCCTACAATCAGACAGAATTTGAACCAGGGATGGGCAACAGACTTCATCCTGTCCTTTCAGCTTCTTTGCTTCTCTATGATAGAAACATCCTTTGTTGGTTTTACAGTGAAGGGAGAGTAGAGAAAGGGGAGAGAGTAAGCCGATTCTAGAATCCAACTCTAATTAATTTGCACAGTTAGAGACCATTATGCCACTAAGCCCAGCTCCTCTTTAAGCAGCATAGGTGCAGACGGAGGTTTTATGTTATAGCAGAAGTTCTGTGCATTGTTTAGTTTTCAGGGCATCTCATCTGTTTTCTTAGTTTTTGATTTGGCAGAGCTAATCTACAAGTGAAATCTTAAGAAAATAAATGTTATTTCATTTAATCAGAGTGAATAAAGTCAGAACCAGTTTCTGTGGTTATTTCATCTCTTCTGGAAAGTGTAATGAAACCTAACACCTCAAGAAAAACTTGCTCAAATTATTATATCCTTGATGACAGTTTTTCTAACTTCTTTTTCTACACTTTTTGGAGCCAGAGGTCACCAGCCACATGCCAATGTGTTCTAATCCTTTTGTCCAGAAGCTGATTTTATTCCCTTCAGGCTTGAGGAAGAGCTAGAGGTGGTTTGCCACATCCTCCAGGCAGACATTCTGTGTGTATCCTAGAAGAGGCATCCACCTGGTGTTAGGGTCAGTCTTGTTAAGTTTCTGGCTGCTGCTGCCATCCTCCAGCTTTTGATATTGCATTTGCTCAGCAAAAAGAGCACTCCAGGTGTTCCTTGACTTCAGATTTGTTTACAAGATTTTTTTCATTGTCCTGTTGCTAGTTTGAATGTCTTGGCCAGATTCCAATGCAAGTAATTACATTCTGTCTGTCTAATTTTCCCTGCCGTTCCCATTGCAGATGTTATTTGTCGCCACTTGCAAGAGTGGCACTGCTGTTGATTTTCCAGTGCATACTTGGATAATGGAGAAGAAAACTCTGAAGGGAGTCCAGAAGGAGTTTGCTTTTTTCCCTCTGAGACCAAATATCTGTTGTTCAGACAGCCTTAGGAAAAAAAACTCTGATATAACCAACAGAGTTAATAGCAACGTTACAGAATCCTGTTAAATTTGCTTCTGTCTTGAAAGGCTGGGTTTTTAGTAATACTATGCCAATACCTAGTTCAGACTACAGGGGAAAAGTGCCTAGTACATGGACTGTGATGGCCTTTTCTTGTACCTTTTGCCAGAGCCAATATCTCAGAAGGAAATACAGAGTTGCTGTCGGAAAAGCTTACAGAAAGAGCCTTGTGCTTCTTGCTTATGTAAGTAGTTGCTGAGATACTTGTGATATAACTATTCTACTTCCCAAGGCATTAGCTGTTCTGCTGAGCTGATATTGCATTACATTGTGTCATGGAATGTTTCTAAATAATAAAAGCAATATAATTTTGGTAGTCTTCTCTTGGATATCAGACTGCTCTACAGGGTATTCATTAACATGCAGGAGTGGAGCCTGACTGGTTGCTCAAGCTCCCTTCCTTCACTGATTTAAATCAGATTGTATATGTCTGCAATTCAATGAAGAACTTGCATAAAATTCAATCCCTGTGCCTTATTATTTTTTTCTCCTGCACCTCAAGGCCCTTGTGAGAAATGCTTTAATTAAAGAAGCATCACCATGGCTTTAGTCTCACTGGTTTAAACTTTAGAATTGACATTATATTCTTCCCTGCACTGTAAAGAGAACATAGGAAAAAAAGTGTTGAGAGGGAGACAAGAAAATATTCTCTCCCTTTGTCAAAAATGATAGAAGAGATTTGCAGCAAGTATTGCTTTGCACTTTTGCTCCTAAACATCCACTTTCAAAATGCAGAGCTCATGTTATTGAAAAGAGCTGCTTTGAGAGTGATGATGTGTGGGTAGATGTTTGCCAGTGTTGGGTTAGGACATCTCACACCTTTCTCTGCCATTTGTATTGGAGCTGTAATGGTGCCCATTAGGTGTTTTTGTTCTACTTAGCCCAAGAGCAATTCACGTTTTGTGAGATTGATAAACTTTAACTTTCATTAAACAGGTTTACCACTCACCAAGTGAGCCCAGTACTTCTGCATTAAATATTTTCCTCTCTGTAAAACATGGCATGGCTGAATTCTACCCTGGAATAGCATCAGTGTTCTGAGTGAGTCCTACAAAACCCCGGAAAGTCACAAGTAGGACTAAAATTAGCATCAGATGTTTCAATCTTTAACTTATGCCAGAGTGCAGTGTAAATGCTCTGAAGTGGGGCTGATGACTTTGAGATGAGATGGACCAGAGGGTTAACCAGGGCTTTTTGGATTTATGCCCTATTCCAGCCAAGCACTCAGGCTGAAGTCCTGTAACAATGTCATGTCCAACACTGTTTTGATTGTCTATAGGAAACTACCTATAGATGACATAGCAAGTTTCACTTTTTAGCTTGCATCTCTTCTCACTCAGGGCTGATGACATAAATATACATATTGAAGGTGGGGTTTAATTCAAACTACTTTATTTATTAAGTGATTGACTCTGGTAGGTTCCTAACTTGAACAAGAGTCATAGTCATACCTTGAGAGTTAGAACTAGCAGTTTGATGTTGTTTATAAATGATGTGAGGCTGTATCACCTGTGATACAGGGGTGTTTTCACATTACAGACCTCCCTGTTGGGCCATCTTCCCTGTATTGCTGGTAATGAGTGCACTGTGACATTCCAACAGGAACTGCAAGTTAGTAGATTAATACTTGAATAACAGATTTGCAAAGAATATATTGTAGGGGCTAGCAGAATTGATGGTCTTCAAATTTTCTGTCACTGCTCAGCTTAAGGTACCTTTTTTGAGGAACGATTAAAGCTAAGGTACTTTCCAATTATGTTCAACATGATAAGAATGCAAAAAGAAAAAAGAAGGGGAGAAAACCTCACACACAAACCAAGCTGTCCCCCTCAGCCTGTTTTTCTAATTTTTTTTCTAATTAACCATTATGTCCCAGTGAAAATTTTAACTGAAAAAATTTCTTCTGTTACAGCATTATTTGGACTTTCATTTGATATTTTAACAGTTTCCTCTTTAAGAATTGTGTGTTTGCAGATGTATTCTGGGGCAAAGATCACTGTGTTTTCCTATATGATGGAAGAGGCAGTTTCCTTTCTTGGCAGAGTTGCTAGGAGACTTTATCTACTACTGTTTGTAGATAAATATAAAGTTGCAAACAGAAGATGGTAGACATCAGCAAGAAACATTCATTTTTTGATACTGTAGGAAATAAATCCTGGAAATTCTAGTCTCTGCTTATCTTGCTATGAAAAGGTTTGTGGGGTATTGTCTTCTGAATGCTCCTGGAGCAGCAAAACAAGTGTATTCACTAAGGCTGCAGTAAATGACAACAGTTATGAGCAATTATCTTGAAATCATTCTCATAGGTCATAGCTTTCAGAAAGATACCATATTGCATTTCTTCAAAACAAAGAGCCTCAGTAATTATTCATCTTTATTTTACCTGGTTTATGAAGTGGTTCAGTGGCCTGATTCTGGCAGAACAAAGGAAATGGAATAGAAATGTAATTATGTATTTGTGCTACAGGTTTGGGCATGCTTCTGAATTTCTAGAGAATTTAATGTCTGCTAAAATCATCCATCCTGATGCATATGCAAACAGCTGCAGCTGTTCTGAAAGGTCCTATTTGTCATAGTACTGTAAAAATATTCCCAAAAAACCCAAAGTTTTGCTCTCCAGTCCTCTGCTGGTGTTCCATCGATTCTCAAACTGCTTGGCTATTATAGACCAATGGGTGTGAAAACTATACTCTTTTAAAGCTGTGTATAGTCAGTAAATGGCTTTTATAGTAATCAGTGGAAGCTAAAACTGTGCAAATTCTGTCTCTGCTGCAAAGGATTTTCTTTCTTGTGCACAGTACAAATAGCAGAGTATTCAGTGTGCAGATCTTCATTACTGCATTGGCTGTTCCAAGCAGGCAGCTCTATTCACAGCCAAATCATTCACACAAGACTTCTCAGAACTCAGCCAGGGTTTATGTGAACACATTCACTGCTCTTTGATGGAGATCACAGTAAAGAACTCTTGTTTGATTAGTAAGGCAAAATCATTTCTTCTGGCTTTTGAAAATCAAACTGAATAGTCTACAGTAAGGGTGACTTTACAACCTACCAACTTAAAATGGTGAAAACTTCCAAGTTTTTATAGAAACTCACTAATCTGGAGACATTTATATGACAGGAGACTTTAGGATAAACTGATGGTTTTTAAAAATCTGCTTTTCTTCCTATGTCTTCCAGACTTCACCTATTTTCCAGAGCCAAATCTCCTTCAGAGTCCCCTCTTTTCATTTCCCTCAAGCAATCTAATAATAGAATATAATGTCTCCAGAATTTCTTGGGAGGATGGGCAGGTTGGGTTTTGGGTTTTGGGGTTTTTTTGGGAAGGAGGGGGTTGGGGGTTTTTTGTTTGTTTTTTGTTTGTTGGGGTTTTTTTGTTTGTTTGGGGGAGAGTGGTTTGTTTGTTGGTTTGGTTTGTTTTCTGGTTTTGGTTTTGGGTTTTTTCCCCAGACTAATTCTGTCTTCTTCAGGAAGAAGACATTGCTGTCAGGCACATGCTGTGGTTCTTGGGGGTGTCCAGTACATTGATAAAAGTTGGACTTTGATGATCCCTGTGGGTCACTTCAGGATACTCTGTAGTTCTATGGTTCTTATTCAGAAAAAAACCAAAACAGTGGGAGAGGTTTGTTCAGCTTTTCACACTGTAAAATGTATCAGTTGGTTTGTTTTTTTTTTTTTCCTTTAAATCCAATATTGTTAATATAGTTCTGCCTAGTTAATGTCAGGGAGCAGAAGCTTATTTGGTTATTACAGCATTAACTGGTTCCTATTGCTAACAATTAAATTCCTCAGGACTCTGAGCAGACATTAACAAGTTAATGTGAGGAGGCCAACAGTCCCTGAGGTATTTGCTTCCACCCACCAGCTTTGGACAAAAAACTCCAGTGTAATATCATTAAAAAAAAAAAAAAAATAAATAAAAGAAAGAAAGCTGTTCCTAGTGTAACATTGCTGCTGAACCCCCGTGCTCAGTGATCCTTCTCTGGCCTGCTGATGTGGGAGAGCACAGCCAGTCCTTCTGTAGGGCCTCCAGGAGCCACTCAGCTCATAACCTCCCCTCTCATCTCATCATTCTGGGCCAAGAACCAGAGAGAAGAAACTGTAAAGCATCATCTGAGCGTGTCTGCGAGGGAATGGGGAATTCCAGGATATGATTTGTTTATAGTGACAAATAAGGACTTTAGTCTATTTAGCATCTTTTGCTTTGCTTGATAGCTGGTAGATATAAAAGAGGTTAAAGATATCAAACTTCTCAACTCCTCCTTCCTTCCTTCCTAGTGGTGTGTCAACACCACTTTATACACAAGAGGAAGAATAGCAAGGTATCCTAAGCTTAATCTTTAGCTCAACTGTTTCTTCTGAGCCTCTTAGGGGAAAAAATTCTCTTTTTCTTATATTTTAACAGCTATGGAAGCTCTCTTCAGTACCACTTTGCTTTCACATTCTAATAAAATAAAGAAAGTAGGAATAACCTGTGACTCTGAACCAAGTTTGCCTGCCCTTGCTAATTGTGGATCCAGCTTCCCCCAAACAGGATCTTTTCTTCCCAAGTGCATGCTCCAAGGAGGTAAGAAATTACTTTTGTTGCAATCCTATTTCTGTTTATCCTGGTATTTAAATGTGGAAGTGCCAAGGCTGGGACTATAAAATATGTGGATTGTTCCATGTCTAGAAAAGGGCTCCCTTCCTTTTCAGGGTTCTCCAGTTGTTGTCTTCTTTCTAGCTCCTCCAGCTGGAACTGAAGAGTTGAAAATGGAGCTTTATTTCACATTTTGCAAAATGTTCTGGGCTTTCTTTTACTGAAACTTGGTGCAGCTCCCTAATTAACTGTTTTCAAAAATCTAAGAAACTATAAATCTTTATCCCAGCAGGAACTGCATTAATGTTCTCAGTGATGAAAGGCAAACAAGATAGTGTGTCACAGCAGAATGCCTCTTTCTGCAGGGACAGATATTTCACCATCTTTTTAATAGTAAAGTTTCATGGAATAAGTATAAACATATTTGTTTAGAAAAGGAAAATGGTGGTTTTTAATTTATTTTTTAAGGTAAGTTTTGCATCTTGCTTTAAAATTTTTAACAGGTCAGAATCAGTGATGGTGTCCCTCTTCCAAGGAAATTGTTGCAAACATGAGGATTTGACTTCGTTCACAAAGATACAACATTAAAAACAAAATTTTAAACAGGTTGCAGCTGTATATATATTGTTTGGGATTTTTTTTTAAATTAAAATATTACCAGCACTTCCTCCCTGGACATGTAAGTATTTGGACTCATGTCATAAAATAAGAAGCCTTGAGGAAGACCTTAGTCATTACTTTCAAATCCAAATGAAGTATCTTAGTAGGTTAATACTGTGAATCTTTTTAACAGTGTCAAGAAGCCTGCAATTGTTTGTAGGTAAAGCACCAAGTTGTTTTTTATTAATGTTATTATTTAATTCGCAGGAGTCAGTATTCAATCAGTTCCCCAAAAATACATTCTCTGGAACAATTCTACTGTCTAAAAAATGAAATAATATAAAAACACTTTCATATGCAGTCATATTTTTGTGTTAAATATGAGCCTCTGTATTCCAAGTAAACTTCCTGCATTATCTTAGGCTTCCAAGTTTTTCAACCTGTCTATAGCCCAGTTTTAATCAACTTGCTACTTAAAAGAAGCAGCTCAAACCATGCTTGCTGTTTTCTTGCCTTGAAGTGCTCAAACACGGTGAAACTCTACAGCTGTGAGGATTCCACTGTCCCAAAATCCTTCCCAGGCTGAAGTCGGGTGGCTGCTGCCACGTGCTGTGCCATGAACTGCTGGTTTCCAACACCTCTGCTGCTCCAGGCTGGGTGCCTGTCAGGAGGCAAAGGCCATGTCTGTAAATGCTAAATGTATTTTAGGATTTTCCTAGCAGGTGCAAACCAGAGCCCCCCAAAGCTGGTGCAGTGACCACGTGTCCCAGGGTGGGTGTGCTGGACGTGTGAGTGCCTGGAGCAAAGCAGTTGTTAGCACAGCACTGTGTGCCTGGCAGGGTGTGCTGGGGGACTGTGCCAAGGGAATGCAGGATCCCTGCTGCTCAGGTGTGTGCACAAATACAGCAAATCAGCCACTTTGGCAAATGTCAAAATACCCTCCTGGAGCTGAGGTCCTCCCAGCTCCCATGGTTGTCCAACAATATCTGAGAAAATTTTCAAGAACATTAAGAATAGTCAGGGAAATTGAGACAAAAAATGCTATGTATTCTCTCCTATGGTGACAATTGTTTCTCTTAAGTTCACTTTTTTTTGATCTCATCTTTCATAGATCTGATCCTTTCCATGTTTTGGAAATTATGAGGAGGGTACTTGGATCCCACTGTTAACCACAGATCTAAATGCCTTCCATTCTCACTATTGCAGGGGAAATAAAATAAAATAAAATAAAATAGACTGTGACTCTTTCCATCTTTTTGATTTCAGGCAATGCTGGAAATGATGAAAATTTCCCTTTACCCCTTTAGTGCATGGATAAAGACTGACTGTTTGGAATTCCCCATGGAGCAGATGAACAATCCTCTCATTTTACAGTGGTGACACCTGAGGCACCAGGCATGTGCAGCTGTACAGCCTGTGCCCAGGTGGTGGCCTCAGACCAAAGTATGTGTTGTAGTCACTTTGGGCCTATTCAAGCAACCAGAGCTTGTCATCTTTAAAAGTTATGACAGGATGGTTCCCTATGCGTTGAAGTATTTAAGGAAAATATGTAGTGATTCTCCCTCTTCATGCCAGCAAGGAATCTGTTTTATCACTCACTTCTGTTATGTTAGCAGTTATCTCAAAGGTTTGCATATCTTGCATTAAATACTGTCTAGCTGGGTAGCACCTAGAATTGGTTTTGGAAAAGCCTTCTTTAGATTTCTTGATAAAGTGAGGATTAAATGGGAAGTGCTTTAGTATGGTTTGGCTTTCCTTTTTTCTTTTTTCTTTTTTTTTTTCTTTTTTTGGTGGGGTGTTGTTCATAAATTCCAGTTTTATCACCCAGAGTACATTCACATGGGTTTCAGGATATATCTAGCTTTCAGCTTACTGGTTTTAACTCTGCCCTTTTGCATTCAATTGGAATTGACTAAATGGATTAAGAAAAAAAAAATTTTACCTTAAAACCAGCTTAAGGCCAAGGAATGAAGATCCCCAGTTCAGCTGGTTACCCCTGATACACTTGCTTGCCTTTAGCATTTCAACTATTTAAGATGAAAATCCTAACAGGTAAGAAGCAGAAGCAGTTTGCTCACTATTCATAGATTAGAAGCTTGATTTTCAAATTGCAGATACATGAGTTGTAACCTGCAGAATGGTTAAGAAAGCACATTCTATAGATGGCTTCTAAGCCTCTAAGCAGTTTCAAATTCCCTGAACAAATTCTGATAATAAAAATCATTTCCTGTTAGTAGTGATGTCCACTGACTACATTTCACCTTGGCTTCTTACTGCAGAGTGTAGCAAAAAGCAAATTTTTAATGAATTCCAATTAACCAAAGGCAAACAAAAAGTATAATTTAGTCTATTCTCAAACATTCTCTCTCTTCATTCATGTGGCATAGATGCTGTTACCCAACAAGCTACATGTCAATAATTTTTCTGCAGTATTGCTTTTGAGGAATAATGAAAGATATGAATAGAAATTTGTTGGGGCAAAGATATTGGGCTGAGAGTAATAGGAAATGACCAGAGCTAATTTTTGTTCAACTTCTGTCGCAAGGAGTTGCTTTTCTAACAAAAACATTAAGTTTATGCACAAAGGTATAGCAGAGGGAAGAAAGATAATACAGATCATAGATATTAAAGCTTGTAGGTGCTGTAATCTAGCATTTAAGACATTGGAGGGGTTTTCAATCCCTGTTTCGTGCTGAGATGAGAATTCAACATTACTGTAGTTTTCATAGGTAAACTTGCTTCTTCAGAGGTCATCTGGTTTAGAAATACTCATTAGTTGCTAATATTCAGCTGAATCTGCAGATGTCCATGAACGCTGTACATGCACACACACCCAAACACTTGGCTGAGTTTGGAAGGAGGTTTTGGTGCAGGACAAACATGTATTTCATGATTGCAACTGAGAAATGCTGCTTCATGACTTAACAAAGAAAAGCTCTGAGCCCTGGTGTTTACCCAGCAGTGCAGAGGAATGCTTTGTTAAAATGCCTGAGTAGGAAAGTACAGCATGTTTCTCTGAGCTGTCCCAGCAGTCTGGGCAGTCTGCTCAAGTAGCAGCCAGTCTCTGAAACACACTGTAGTAATTATTTCTTTCAACAGTACCAAGAATATATACTGTTTATCAGTATTTCCCCTTTCCTGAAAACTGGTTCCACAATATCTAAAACTACATTTTCATAATTTTAAATTATATTGTATTTAAATTGTACAATATTTATACAATATTTATGCAAAATTATACAATTACTATGGTAGGTGATCAGCACTTTTTGTTGGTGATAGAGGAGGAGATTTCTGAGCACTATTGGGGAACCTGAATAAGAGTTACCTATAAGACACAAAATTCCTTTTCTTATTCTGTTGTTTATGCACATTTCTTTAGCCTCTGAAGCATAAACTTTGGTGCAAGTTGGTTTACTAAGAACTTACCTTAAACATGTGGCTAATTAAGACTATTTTGTTCAAGTTTCAATTCCCCTATCTTTCTGATAGTTATGATGAAAAATAAAGGATTCTCCAGAAATTATTTTCCTGTTGTGTTCTACTTGGCTAAGGCCAGAAAACCAAGATATCACCAACTTTTTCAGTCAATGAAAAATCAGATGATTAAAACTCAGAAACAAATTTGCAAGGTAGGAAACCAAAACATGGCTGTGGTTAGACAGTATAAGATTATGGTTTGGGGACCTTCCACCCTGAATCAAAAATGCTATGGCCACATGATGCAAAGCCCCAGTCTGGTGTGAGTGTGTTCTGCTCATTCAGATTTATTCAGGAATTGTGATGGGTTTCTTTCATATGGCTAGCACTGCCAAACTTTCTATTCTCTGCCATTAGCATAAACTCTCCACTGAGTATTCAATTCGACTTTATAGAAAAATCACTCTAAAATTCTGGCAATTTTTAGAGAATAATGCATTTTTATGTTTCTTAAGCTCTTTGGATAGAACTGTATGGTAAGAATATAATTATCTATGAGGTATTACAGTTTCAGCCTCTAAGCTATATAACATTCTGTTAAATTCCTTAAAGCCAAGGAATTCCTTAAAGGCTCAGTGGAATGATTTCTGACTTAAAGCTCTTTGAAAAGTAACAGAATATGGCATAGTAGCTTTAGAGGAATAAACTCCTCCAGGTTTGCTTCAACTGAGGGTTTTGTGCTCTTAGACTTCTTTGGCTGTAATTGATTTTTTTTTTAACTTTTGGAAAAAATAAACAAGAAAAATAAACAAAAACACCACCAAAATATCTGCTGTAACAATAAATTATCTCCACATACCTGATATGAAGATGAAGTTCTCCATTCTGTACATAAATAGTGTGCAGCTTTCTATAATGCCTGCTTAAGTCAGGTTGATATAATTCTGTTTGCTTCATTGGACCCTGTAGTTGCATTCAGTTCTGGTACAATGCCAGTGAAATGGACTCTTGGGGTTAATTTGGACAAAATAGTTTGACCTTAAAGAGATTTCTTGAGAGCAGCGTTTCACCTTCACTATCTGCCTTGGGAAAGAGTGCTTGAGTTCTAAATGACTCTGAAATTGGTCCTTTTGCTCACCCCCTTATTATCTAAGTAATTGCTGCATATCAGAAATTGATGGATAGTCACTGGGTTTAATCTACGTGAGACTTCATGAGACTTTGAAGAACTTGCATGTTATTTAAATATAGAAAGCTTCTTTCTATATTTCTATTTCTTTAAGGTAGCTCTTAGTGTTTATCTGAAGTGTTATTTCAGGGGTGAATGATTTCTCCTTCTAACCTGCTTTAGTGCCTACATTTATATCAATGTTTGTTACTGAGCAGTCATGTCTCTGACTGTGAAAGCTTTGTTGTCAACAACTTGCTGCTCTGAGAGACATCCAATTTGTTTCCATTATAGATGAAGGCACAGCCAAACAGGGATTTGGTTTTCTGTTTGCATATGCTGCGTGGGTACAGGAGTGACAAAGTCTGAAGGAAAATGGAAGGACTTAGCTGCAAGCAGTGACAGACAGAACTTCTTCCAGTGTGTGTGTGTAGCCTCTGTTTGCTGAGCTCTTAGAGATGGAGCCTCACTGTGGTTTTCATGATTGTTTGACCCTTACAGTACCCCCAATCTGTGAGACTGAGAAAATGAACACATGCAACAATCGTCTTATGTCTGATCTGAGCTGAATCACTGACCCCTGCTTATCTCAAGAATAGATTTTATAGATGTTATTTTCTTGATTTTAAGCAATTGTAAAAGCAAGAAAACCAGTACTGAGAAGTGTTGCAAGACAGTCAAACCTACTCTAATGACTTTCTGAACCTTGTAATACAACATCTGTAGATCTCAGAGTTTGAAATGTGTGGGTCTAAAAGCAAAAAATAATAATCTTCTTTGCCCTTATTAACCCTAGTGATTAACTGGAAAAGTTACTGAGGTAATTTGAGAGTGTTGGCATATCAATTTCAGGTAGTCAGTGTGAATTCCAGTTTTTCAGAGTTAATTTTTGAGTATTACTTTCAAAGCATTTAAAAACAAGTCTATTTGGCAATGATGTTTTTCTGTCTTAATGGAGTGGAGTTCAAAATCTCTGATTTCGTCCCTTCAAATTCCCAGGCTAAGTAACATGTTCATTGCCATGTAACTGAGCTGCGGTTTGAAAGAAAAGGCAAAACCAGTGAGTTGTGCTCCTTTGAGGGACATCCTTCCAAAGGATATCATGCTTAAAATCACATCTTGATGCTGAAACCCACTTCAAAAAGTTAGAATCCAAGTGTTTCAAATCTCAGATTTTCACTAGACTCTGTTTTCTTTCAGGGAGTATCTCCCCTGATTGTAGAACCCTCCACACATAAATCATGGTTACTACTTTTTAAATGCCACTGATTCAGGAACCATGTGCATAGGACACGTGAAATTGTAAACTTAGTCTGCCAGGACTATGCCTCTAGTCTCTTCTTGCTGACTTTCATTGCATCTGTGATTGTCCCACACACTTCTTTTCACTCAGTCTCTGATAAGGTCCATGTTTTCAGAGCTAGGAAGATTTTTTTCTTACATTTGACAAGTCTCCAAAGAGAAGACTTGTCTATTACTTTTAGAGGAGTACATTACTTGTACATACTTGTACATTCCTATAAGAGGAGACAAGAACTTGGTCTGTTGGACTCTTTCCAAAACTTTGCTTTACTTAAACAAGTCATTTGTTCACTTTTCAGCTTCCTCTGAAATGAGGATAATGTTTGTTAACATTGCAGAGAAGAATTTTTTAAGCTCTACATGCACTATTTCTACAAAGGAACTCACAGCACATAGAAATTGTATCTTAATGCTAGAAACTGCCTTCTGTCCAGATGTTAGCACAATATGATTGATTGATCTATAGTAGTGCAATTTTTTGGATGGAATAGAGATAGTTGAATGGAAATGGTTTTAGAAAATAAGAGGTGCCTTTGCTGCCACCAGTTGCCCATTAAAGGGGGAAAACCAGTAACAAAGGCAAACCCAGAAGTCAGTGGTTTACTTTTATTCTGATTAGTTGTGAAAGATAATTTTGGTTTGGGGTTGGATTTTTATTTTTTTTTCCTAGGTGGGTTTGTTGGGTTTTGGGTTTGGGTTTTTTGGTTTTTTTTCATAAAAATGTGGAGTAACACTTCTACTTTCTTCAACTGTGTTTTAAAAGTATTGGATTGAAATTTGCTTGCCCTCTGCTCCTTCAGGCACAAATTGTGTCTTGTCAAACCAGACATTTGCAGAGAGTCTTGGAGAATTGTTTCTCAGGCCAAGTTACTCTTTGTGCTCTTCTATGTTTGCAGAATGAAAAGATGATGTTTGACAGCATTGGCAATCCTGTTACAGGGATGATGAATTCTCCTCAGCAGCCATCAGTGAAAATTGATGGAAATCAACTCCTTGAAGGAGGCAGGGCAGTTAATTTCAGGAAGTGCAAAGTTAAATGAAACCAAACAATTAATCTTTATTTAAGCAATGATTTAAATTGGCTTATTGGCAAAAGACTGTATTTGTAGTTATCACAGTTGCTGTTATTTAAAAACAAAACCTACAAAACCATATATGCTGGCTTCTGTGCATATAAAAGCTCACTTGAATCAAAAGGAAAAATTAGGCAGGAATATATAACCTCTCTTTAGAGAGTTTCCAAATTGCAGGAAGACTCAGAGCTGGGCTTCAGCCAGGACAACTTGATAGGATATTTTCAGAATTTTTAAGCTTACAAATTATATTAGTAGCTGTATTCAACTTTAAGTGGCTCTGAAAGTAAACTGTCTTTAACAAAGCACTGTTTTGAAATTTCAGATCCTTGGCTTCTGTTGCTGTTCTCTCATGTAGTGTGGCTGTTGCTTTCTCTGGGAAGTTCAGTTATAATCTGACATCAAATTCCTGGTAATTCTCTAGAGTTTGTACACAGCTTGTTAATACACTCAGTCTATGACTGTGGTATACACAGCAGTACCCCAGTTTTGGTTTGGGGTGGTAGTTACAGTCTGATTGGGACCCCTTAGGGCTCCATAAATATGGTCTATTTTCATGTCTGTGATAGTGTTGGGGTTTTCCTTCTATGTTATTCTGTGGAAGCCCAATGAAATGACAGCCCACACTCCTCAGATTCTACAGTGAGCTAAATTTGTAGGCCATGCTTAAAGTTCTGTCAGAGTTTATACCAAAACAAGTTTTATTACAAGAATATTGTAGTTCTTTCTGTATATCAGAGATATGAAGCTTTAAGCTACATGGATTTAGACTTCTGAAATGGGATTAACTTTTTAATAATTTGGTCCTCAATATCCATTTTCTTTTTAGAAATTGTAGGTCATTATGTTTGTCTTAAATTGCTTCCTGCATTAGTTTTAATTTGCCACTGATGGTGGATGTTTAAATTTTTGGTCTGCCAACTTTCAACTATAGTCAAAACTAGATACCTTTTTAAGCTTTGGGCAATTTATAGAGCAGGTAATTGCATTGAACATTTTTAAGTTCTTTTAGTTTATGTTTTGGGAAGGGTTATACTTTCAGTGTGCATGCTAACAAGCAACTTAAATGATTCATGATTAATAATAAACTTACTCTAGCCTACTCAGTATTTCTCCTATGGATTTGTTCATGTGCTGGGAACGTCCAAATCAAAGCTTTGCTCGTAGTTCCCCTCTCCCCACCAATGATGATGAGTAGAGTGATGTTGCTTCTTATCCTGCTTGCTTGAGTACTCTATATTTAATTTGCAAAACACTGCCAAGGGAAGCTAAAGACTGTTTACAGGACTGGGGTAGGTCTATTTGTTTCTATCAACTAATTTGTTCTGTCCTGTTTGTTTTCTTCATTCTTCCTGTATATTTGGCAGGGAGCAGACATGAATTTGACTGTGTTCTGTTGAACAGCCGCCACTGCCTCAAGCTGTTTCAGTAACACCTTGCCAAAACACTTTTTCTTTCCAGTTTTGTCTCCTTGAAAAAGGGAAGGGGATTAGGGCAGAGATTGTCACCTGGGTTCCTTTGGGACTAACTGGGTTGCTATCAGGAGGTGAAATCGTTTCATCATCTTGAACTGGGGCAGAAGATGTTGAGAAATCAATAAACAAAAAATCCTGCAAACATATGTTGTCTCGACAAAAACGGTTTTGGTTTCTATTACTGCTGTCTCATCAGTGTATCTTTAAAGTTAAATTGCAAAGTGTTGCTTGAAAGAGAAACTTATTGAAATTAGATCCATATCGTAATATGCCATCTTTATTTGATTTAGTAATTCTACTGTGCTTAGAAATTTATCACAACTGATTTTATTTTGCTACCTGTTTCTATCTGAAGAGTTCTCAAAGGTTTTTAAAAAATCAGAAAATCTCTCATCTACCCACAGTAGCTGGAATCCTTCCCTATGTTAGAAACTTTATAATAATGTATATATAACTATTTACTTTACCACCAGTCAATGTCTTGCACTTGTTTTAAAATCTTCTGCTTAAATATTATCATCTTGCTCCATAAATCCTGGTTTACAGGGACAGATAAATTGTTTTATACAGGTTAAGATTTAGGAGGTTTACAAATGCAACAGAAAATGTACAGTTACTTGAAACTATAAAATAATATGTCTTATACTATGGAGTTTCTGGATCATATTTCCCCACCCTGTGCTGCAAAGGGAGAGTTGTGTCCAAAGCATGTCTGCTGTGAGCCCATGAGAGCCTCGTTCCTCCTGCCGTGTAATCTTTAATGTGCTGTCTGATGTGGAAGACAGTTTAATGAGAATTCTGATCATGAATTCAAATTTAACTGCTGAAAATGAACAATTGGTAATTAAGTGAATGTGATGTGATAACTAATTAGTTGATGTAGCAAATAGAGAAAATGTAGTTAATTTTTTGAGCAAATATTTGAATTATTTGAGAAAATGTTTTGTAATACAAGCAACAAAACTTTGCTCTATTATTTTTAATTGCAATCTCAGCTAACTCGAGAATGACTTGCAGTGTTCCTAAGGCAGGCTTCAAGGTCAGACTTAATCAAAAGGTAAATTAAGCCTATCATTACATGTCTGGCTACAGAGATTAAAAAAAGCCAATTTTTTTCATCTCCATTACTATATAGTTGTTCTCAAATTTACAGTTTGTTCCCTATGCACAGCATGGAGTTGCAAGTCATTAAGAGAATTCAGTCTTTCCTTGAAACATACCATCATAGGGTTATTTAAAAGCTTACTCAAGTTCCCTCTTTTATCCCAGTATCCATAATTTTATCTTATACAGTAAAAAATGCATTAATGAAGTAATGATTAACACTCCACTTCTTAGCAAGCAGTATTTTAATGGTAACCATTGTGCATAATAGAGGGTGGTGTTGGAAATCTTCTGCTGGCTGATGGTGAAGAGCACTTGATTAGAAATGCAGCCCTGGAGCAGGAGGTGAGCCTGTGCTCCCAGCTGCCTCTGCTGGCAGGGGCAATTTGGGGGCCCGGGCACTCTGAGAACAGGCTGGGTGAGAGAGAGGTGGGACTTCAGCACTCCTCCTCCCTTCAGCTCTGGACTAGTCATGGGTACTGAGGTGCTTCTCTGCTAAGCAAGACCTGCAATGGGAGTGGAATTAACCCACTCATAGAAAAAAATTTTCTCATTCATTTTCCTCCACTGAAACAGTCATGTGAGTCTGGGGAGGAAAATAAAACTGCAAGTGATAGGTAACTTTTTGCCTTCAGTGAAATCAAATTCCTTCTGTTTCAATGTAAAAAGAGTTAGGCATAGACTAGGTTCTCTTGTAATAACATTACATTCACAGTGTTTTGCTAAAAGAAAATAATGGGAAACTGTTTAGGGACTTGCAAGCACAGAGTAAATGAAGTTTCAGCTCGTCGTACAGAACAGTCCTTTGGAGGATTCATCATCTTTTTGGGTTTTTGTTTGGGATTTTTTCTTTGCCTTTTTTTTTGTCTTCTCCCAGTATTTCTAGAGCACAAAATAAGAAGCCAAGTATGGCATGGATTTCATGTCTATGTCAGAGCACACCTGAATAGCCCAAAACTTTTTCTTACAACTAGAGAATCTGGTGCCACACCAAAAGGCAAACCCCAGCTCATAACATGATTGGGTTCCTCACATTTAGAGAGAGGAAATTTTCAAGTGAATACAAAATAGGATCAGGGATCTAGGCAAAAAGAATTCTGTGTGATAGCAGGGACTTCAAAACAGAGCACTGCCTTTCTGATAGTAGCATGCATTTTTATCTATATGCTCAAGAAGAAAACTGGTGGCAAAGCATTTTTGGTTAGTAATGAAAGTGGAGAGATTTTACTTGCGCATCCCTTGTAGGAAAAGAAAATATTCAGAAATGAAACAGTGAGAGAAAAGAAATCCTGTTCACTTCTGTTCACTCATATTCACCAGAAAGCATTCTGGGAAACGTTCAGCTAACAGTGAGGTAAAAAACAGGTCATATAACCCGAAAAAAGTTCTTAATTAACAGACTTTTTGTTATGTTGTTTCAGGGGATGCGAACTGTCCATTTTATTGTTCTCTACCTTTATTGCTGTTTCTGATCAGGAATCTACCTTTTTTTTTTTCTTGTTACTTGATTAGACTAAAAAAACGTTTAGTGGAGCTAATTGTTCTAATGAAAAGAGTGATTCTGTTAAAAAGTGGGCCTGCTTATAAAATTATAGCAATTGCAAACCAGAATGGATGAATTATTCCCTCAGTCTGACCATCTGTCTCTCTGCAGAAGTCAAAGCCACATAAAGCACTGCACAGTCCAGTATTTCACACTGCCCCAAACACCTGGATCCCTAAAATGTGTTTGGCTTGAAACTGGAAATCGTACCAGAAATGTCTGTTACATCTGGGGCTAAACCACACAGGGCTTGTGTGGGCATGGAAGGCTACACTGCACTAATCCTTGAACTTCAGAATCTGGGAGCATTAGTTTTACAAAAGGATCAAGTAATGAATGTTAATGGTTAAAAAATCTTGTAATAGTAAAATCTTTTCTTTTCCTTCTTGTTCTACTGAAAGAAGAAAAATAGTAAATTAAGTTTAGATGTTCATCAGATACGGCATGCACATTGAGCTTAGTTTGTACTGTGAAATGTAGTTGGTTTCCAGCCATCTAGAGGCAGGGGGAAAAACTTTAGCTGTCTTAGTCAATTCCTGTTTTTTTTCATTTGTGGAATTTTGTCATCTCCCTCTGGTGGCAAATGTCTGAAATATCCACCACACAGCTGCTATGGTGGGGAGGAACCCCTAAGTCTGTTCCAAGGTGTTGGAATCAGCAGACTTCCACTTAAAAATTTGCAAAGTACATCATCTCTGCTCTCTGGAGCATAACTTTGATGGGAGAAAGAACGAAATGAAGGTTGACCTGAGAGCTGGGATTTGCCGCACTCAGTTTGCGAGAATGTCAGAAAAAGGCAACAAAAACAGATGTTTTTGCAACACAGACCGAAAGATGGGATCCCAGACTTTCATGAGGCACAAAACACTGGCCTGCAAGTCCAATAGTTCCTATCAAAATCTAATATTAAATACTGTTGGCAGTTAGGATCTTTCCTGTTGTTTTGTTTGGTTTTTGTTTTCCCTCATGGAATTTTGTCACATGATTTGCTGGAAACAGTAGCAACAGGGTACTTAAGAGAGACAAAAGTTGCCAAGCTCAGGAGCAGAAGGCATATGGCTGCACTTCTCTTACCTATCTCTCCGAGGGGCAGAGCATAAGGGTTAAAAGCAGTGTGCCTAGGCATACTAGGGCAAGAATAAGATACGTTGTAAGCAATATAGAAGCTAGTAAATATTAAGCCACAAGGTAGAGACACAGGATGAAACTTGGCAAGAAATAGGGAACAAAAGTTGTAAAAATCTGATACATCTCAGGTACCACTCTGGGACCTTTGGTCATTCCTGCCTTCCCAACTTGCTACTCTGAGGTTTTCTACTACATCTCCTTTTACTGTCCAGAGAGGGCCCGGCCCGGCTGCCCCTGGGCAGTTGCAGGGGAAACCCCTTTTCCCGCCCGCCATTACCCACGGGCAGACAGGGCCAAGCCCGCGCCACAGCGCCCCCTGCAGCCGCGGGGGAATCATCGCACCTGCCCCGCCCGGCCGGGAGCCACCAGCGCCCCTGGCGGCCGTGACCGGAACTGCACCCAAGGGGAAAGGCCGCGCAGCCCAGGGAAGGCTCTCGTTGGGTTTCTGCTTTGGTTTGTTGTTGCTGCCGTTGTTGTTTTTTGCCTTGTTATACATACACACACTAGTAAAGAACTGTTATTCTTTTTCTCGTATCTTTGCCTGAAAGCTCCTTAATTTCAAAGTTATAATAATTTGGAGGGAGGCAGTTATATTCTCCATTCCAAGGGAGGTTCTCGCCTTCCTTGGTGGATACCTGTCTGTCAAACCAAGACAAATACAAATTCTCAGAAAGGACAGGTTTTAAGCATAGGAAAATGAAGGATTACAAAAGGTAATAATTGAACCAAGGCTTGCCTCATTTTCTACTTTTCAAGACACACAGATGAGGAAAACAAAACAGTGCTTCCTGCACACTGGGGTTTGTGCTTGGGTAACATTGTCGTCTGTTAAAAAAAGTCTTTTTGTGAAAGACCTGCTTTGCTTTTCTTCTTAGATCACTTGCTGCACCTTTTTAAATGTGTGCTAATACCAGAGTATTTCAAGCACATCTCCAATAAAACTATTCAGCAAACTTGGAAGTCTACCTTAAAAACTTCTGACTGATTTAAGGTGTAACTGATGTGTCTACTCTCTGCCTGTCATGAATAATTTAACAACTGAAGTATTCTGGCTCCCAAAATTCATAACTTGAAACAGTTGTTTAGTAATCCATTCAGCCTGGCTGCATCTTTTTTCTCCCCTGGTCCTATGTATATATAGCTGGATGTATCCACATTAATACTGCCCTTAGTCATCAGTCCTTTGTGTCTTTACAGTTATCTCTCTGTGTGTAGAATATAAGTAGGTGTTCTATATAAATAAACTCCCAAAAGGGAACCAGATGCTGAACTTTATAGCTGAGTAAACAGAACCACTGAAAGGTGGTGTGATATAATACACTTGGCATCTGTGAGTCAGCATTAAGATGTGCTCCAAATACTATTGAAAACACTGACAGTTTCTGGATATAAAGAACTCATTGTGCTTTCATTAGCGCTGCTGGAAATTGCTCCCAAGGGTTGTGGTTCTCACTCAATTCAGATCACTTATGTAATTTCAGAGTATGAACTGTTTCAGGCAACTGCAATGTTCACCGATTTTTGCATTGCTTGGTGAACTTTCCATTTAAAAGTTTCCCAGCATTGGGTTTAGAGCTAATACTTCAAGTTCAGTAGTCTCGAGGAACTCCTAAAATGTTAGATTAGAAAATGCTACTCATGAGATGCCCCCTGCCCTGTTTAATGATCTGAGTGAAAAAACAGAGACAGAAGCAGAGACAGTCTGTTGGGTCAGGGCCCTGATTCACCCTACCATTCATCTTCATTAATCTTCTGTTTGCATTGTTGAAAAAGTACGTGCTGCCTGTGAAGTGAGATAGCTTCACAGTTAAGCTGGATATCTGATTCCTGGCCTGGCTGTCAGTGGAATGTAAATGCACTTCCAGTGTGGGAATGTGTGAAGCCTCAGTGATTACAGAGTGACTGGATGAACACCAGTGACTGCCTGCAAGTGCTGATCACCTTCACTAATGAGATTTTTCTGACCTGGGGTAAAACTCACCAGGTCAGTTTTACAGAGAGCTCATCCATCCTGGGCTGAATTATGTATTTTAAAGAAACTTTCACCAAAGTCGTGCTCTGAGTTTTCACTGTTAGCAGCCATCCCTGAGCCATGCAGTCAGGGCTGTGCTGACAAGATGTTTTGTGCTGCTTAAATACAAACAATGCTGAACAGACAGCCAGAGAAGGTTCAGCAGGCAGGCTGGCCACAGACAAGCTATGAAACTCTCCTCCTTTTAAAAAAATGTTCAAGCTGGCACAGAAGTCCTGCTTTCTATGACTGATTTTTTTTTTTTTTCCCTACAGACTGTTAAAGCAAAGATTCTGTGTATTCCCAGAGCTACACACACCCATGCCTCAGGTAACTGGCTGACTGTACCTGAACTGTGACTGGATATCTCTGTACCCAAGATACAGGGACATTGAGTGCCCCCAGTGCTGCCATCACCCTGCCAGTCTCCCAGTCTTTAAACAACTGCTTCCTAAATAGCAAACTTTCTAAAAGACTGAGCCAAGTAATGGAAGGTTACAAATATACCAGTTATTTATCTGAATACACCTTGAGAGCAACATGAATAAAACATGTGCATTCTTAAGCCCTGATGTAAATTCTAGGTAATCACAAAATAAATATTTTCAAGCATGGTAAGTGTATTTGAATGAAGCTACTGTGTTGGCGAAGCACTGGCCAAATTTTTTAATGTGACTGAAATATGGGAATCCATATTTCCATGGAGATCCTGAAATATGGAAATCCATAGCTTAGGTTTGGAGGCAGAAGGTTGAGGCGGTGCTGGGGGTTGGGGGTTTTTTTGTTGTTGATTAGTTTCTTTGGTTTTATTGTGGGTTATCTGGCATTTTAAATACAGCCAATAATAGCTGAAGCAGATAAAATTCTGATCTTAGTCTGCAACTTATTAATCTATTTCTGAACTATTTTTCAGAGGTTCTGCAATTAGAGATTCTGTTGGACAGTGTCTAGTTAAATATTAATGTCATTTTTAGTTCTGTAATATTGTGAAAAGCAACGTTCAGGAAGTGCAGAGGTAGAAATTAGATTTTTTTAATCTATGATTCTGTCATTTTAACATAGTTTATAGGCAGGATGAGTAGAAGCATAAGAAAATATTAAATTTATTTCTTCTAAGGGGACAAGCTCGAATACTAGTGAGGATTTAAGCAGTGTATTTCACCCTTGTGGGCACTGGGAGAGCTCTGGGCAGAGCTGTGCTGTTACTTGCTGTTACAGGAGGGCAAACAGGTGCTTTGGAAAAGCTGGTGGATAATTATGTGGGTGTGATAATGAGGCACTGGTTTGGTTCTCAATGTCCTTATTCTGACAGCAAACTCTTGAGCCTCACCTTTTGTTAATGGGCTAAAATCGTGTAGCCAAAGAACACACAAATGACCAAGTTTGCAGGAAGTTGATTTTGGTTTGCCCTGAGTTTTTGCTTAGTAGTTTTTGCTTTTCATTTAAGTTCAAACAGCATACTAGTTGCAACACCTCCATAGGAAATATCCAAGGGATATTTTTTCTGTTCTTCTAACCAAAGGCATTGGTCTGTATAATTTATATTGCAGCTTTGCATTTCCTCTCTCTGATACAGCCAAGTACATAGGAGTTTACTAATCTCTTTGCAGGGATAAAATGTCCTCTGTTTTCCCTTGTTGCAGGTTTCCAAGCCACATAATTTGCTTCACTTTGGGCTTTGGATTGACCAAAAAGATCAAAGCAAAAGGCATGTAATTTACCACGATCATTTTGACTTGTAGCCAATGTTTAATAAGTTGGGAATTTCCACTGATGCAGAAGGGATATAGCTGCCCAAATGTCATTGACATTCAGAGGGTTTTGGACACACTTGAAGCTTCTTTTACAATCCTGTGCTGGAATGGCCCAGCTCTGCTTTCCTTTCTAAATATGCATTTCTTAGTTTATTTTTTTTTTAATTGATAAATTCTCCATATTTGAAACCTGCACCTCCCTGGAAGATAATAATCTTGCTGACTCTGAGTAGTGTTGACAGCCCAGTATAATTACACAGGATAGCAAATGACTACTTGAGTCAACACAAGTTACCGAGTAGGTGATTTTCAGATGACTCCCATTCCTTCAAAAAATAAGGGGAGAAATGGGCCTTAGAAACATGACTAGAAAATCTTAGGTTTCTGAAAACATTACCATTTTTTCTTCAGGATGTAATTAGCGTGTACCTAATTAGTCTTCTACACCAATGACAAGTTTCTGTCTTCCTAAAAAAGTTTAAGAACATATTCAAGCCTTTTACAAAATTATGGAACTGTCAAAATTTTCAATGGAAGAGTAAAAAGCAAAATACTTAAAAGCTTAGCAAATTATACATATTTAACTCAGTCTTATTAGATCCAGCCCTTTTTCCACCATTTGGGGCACAGAAGAGCAATGTCTACTTATAATAGTTAGTAATGGTCATTAGTTAATTGATAATTACTAAGTTCCCTGACTCTTCAGTGTTTCCTTGACTTTGCAGATCCTGATTGCTGAAACAGCACTCTACAGTGACAAAAGTCAAATGTTGCACTTCAATAATTCCTATTAATCTGTGTAATTTTGTGAACAAAATCAATAATTCCATCCCTTGGTTAAATATTTAATGAATTTTAGACAGAGGTATATTAACTTTGTATGATCATGCTTTTGCTTTAAAATGTGCAACTTTCTGCCAAGTACCTGGACAAATGTCTGCGAGGGAAGGAGCCTGAACCTCCTTTGCTCCTGATCTAGAGCTTGCAGATAAGGAGAGTGGATAACAGATAGTGATAAATGATCTATCTTCTGGAGGAAGAAAATCAGGAATTACTTAAGTCACAGGTTTTGCTTTAGCTCTTAGTGCCACTTGGGTTGGTTTGTGCCTGGGGACATGCAGAAAATTTGCTGTAAGGTTTTCATAGATTTGCAGGCATCACATTTAAAAAAAAAAAAAAAAGACAAAACCAAATGAGAATACAAAATCCAATTCAACAGTTATTGTGTTTACCTTGATTATATGACAATGGCCATCAATAAACTCATGATACCATATTTTCTAAAATGGCAGAACAAGAAAGGAATATCTCAAATAGCAACAACTGAAATCCCATCCATAAGTCCTGCAGTGAGCTGCATGTTTTTATAAAGCACCTATGCAGGTAGTAAACACCAAAGCAAGTGTCTTTGTGAGAAGGTGGGGAAATAATTGAAGAAAATGTCTGTTCTCAGGTGAAGAGCTTTGATTTTGAACAATGGCAGTCAGGGTTATGGTTTCATTGTTACCCAAGTATGAGCAGAAACAAAATGCACATGTCAGGAATAGTAAAATATCTTGAACTTCTCAGAAGCCTTTTCTTTTTAGTTTTAACTATGGAAACTTAAAAAATACTTTTATGATCCTAAACTTAGATATGGTTAAACTGGCTATTGCAGTTGCCCCTTCTGTAACCTTTGGTGTTCTCACCAATATTCCTATTTTTTTCAATGTGATCTATTTTATGAACTCATTATTTTTCCTGTACTAATACATTTTCCTTATCTTCTAATTAAGCACTGCTCCCAGCACCCTTATGATGGCACACTCACATCTGCTCTGGCTTCTCATCATTATTTCAGTGCAGGACTTCTGCTGCAGTTGGCACAGGCGAGGCTGTGACCCTGCTCAAGCTGTCTGCTGCTGTCTTTTGCAGTCTTTCACAAGTCTACCAGTTTCCAGTTCAGCTAAGGCAGAAATCCAAGCAGACAGCTGCTAGCAAATCTTCTTAATTGAATTTGTGAGGGGCTTGAACAGGTAGATAGCACCAAAATTCCTTAAATCCCTTTGGTTTTCAAAACTTACATTAGAACCTTTCTTTAAGATTTCAGTTCTGCATGAAAGTACAGGAGGACTCTGTAGTTTTCATGTTCAGTTCTCTCATATGTCTTCCCTTGCAATCCCTCACTTCCCTTTCTCCTGTGACCTCTTGTCAGAGACTGAAATGGTTCATGCCTTCAAACACTGTTATGAAGGAGTTTTGCTTATTACAGCAAAAACTGCATAAAGAAGCTGCAACCACAGAAACCCACCTGTCCTTGAAGATGCCTGACTGGAACTTTGGATTTGGACTGTGGATTAAGCCTAGATAAAATAAAGGGGGCACTGAAGACAGCAAGGCTGATGAAAAGGAATGCATCCACAAGAAAACCAAATGCAGCAGAAAATCATCCCTGTCTGTATTGGGGTGGGGAGACCACAGCTCACAGAGGCCAGGTTTACAGACTGCCCCCAAACTGAGCCAGGAAGAGGAGGTTTCAGGTGTGTGGTGTAACCTCTGGTCAGAGGCAGTGAACAGCCATCCTCCCTTACACCAACTGGCCCAGCTGTGGAACCCCCAAGCCCACAGGCCACATCCACAGGACATCCACGTGGGAGGCAGCTGAGATTGTCAGAATCCATCAAAGGCCCCCAGAAGTGCCCCCCAGACTCATTTCTGAGGCTGTGCACCACAGCCTTGCACGTGACAAAAAGTGATGCCACAGACCCAGAGTGTGCTGCAAAAGACTGTGCCAAACTGTACCCCTGCCCCACAGGGGAGGGCACCTGGGCATTCCCACCTGGCCTGAGCACACATAACCCACTGTATTCTATGCTTTTTGGGGGAAACTCACCACCGAGGAGACTAGCTGGAGAGGATCAATGGAGCATCACTGGGGTCCACGGAGTGGTGATATTTTCTTTAATCTTTCTCTGTCACTCTTTTTCTGTCCCCCCACCTCTTTACTATTTCTTTCTTTCTCTCTCTCGTATGTACCATCAAATAAAATCCATACTATTGACTTTGGCATATGGTCTCATTTGCACCTTAATTCAGGCAGAGGCATTTCTAGTAACTTTAAAAGCTGGACCATAACACCTGTGATGTATTGAAGTAATCTCTGAGATTCCATCCAAAAGTAACAAATCAATGTTAAAAAAAACAAAATGAAAATGTTTTTATTAATTGTCATAATCTTTAGCCTTAAATTTGTCTAAGCAGTGCTGATAATCTTGTTTGGTTTTATAATGCCACCTGATACTTTATACTTTTTGGCAACCCTCCATTCATTCTTTTATAAATCTGTTTTGTTGACAGGTTTTATTGCNATTAAAATTGGAATCAAAAAGTGTAGGCAGAATAAGATTTTTTTTTTTTTTTTTTTTAATGTTGTCTGTTGTGCAGGTCTTTATTTGGTGTGAGTCCACATGAAATACTGAAGCTGATGCTAGAGAAAAACTACTGATAAATAACAGCAGTGTACAATGAGAAATCAGGCAGTGACTGATGGATATCTTTCTACATGACTTATAGGTTTTATCTAAAATCAAGGCTACCCCTGGTTTTTTGCAGAGTGCTGTTTGCAGCTCTCTCTTCTTGTCTGAGGATTTTTAATCTGAAAGGCTGTAAACAGAGGCTTGAAAATTTTCTACACATAGAATGTTTGGACAGAAAAACGTCATACTTTAACCTAGAGTGAGTCTTTGCTGGTGAAGAAGGTCAGAATATGGGCTTTGGAGTCTGGTGGGCTGTTGTGGTTCTGCAATCACTGCTGAGGCTGCTTGGTAACACCATATCACCAGGTATCTCAGATTTCCCAATGCAAGGCACAATGCAATGCAGAAGAGATGGAAATAATTGGCAATGCAATCTTTGGTAAAAACTCCTGCAGCTATTTTACTACTGGAAAAGTAGTAAAATAAAAAAATACTTGAAAGAATAAGATCAATAAATACTAATGACAAATATAGCCTTGGGCACCTTTCATTTCACAGTGCTTGAGATGTTGTAGTCTTCAGACATGTAGGCATTGCAGAAAGCTGAAAATGGACTTCTAGTGGAATTTAGATTAAAAGTTACTAAAATATAGGGATAGAAGTACAATATGCTTTAATATTATATTGCTCAGTCATCGGTAAGGGCTAGGATCATTAACAACACTTAATACATTGTGTGTTTAGCAATTACACAAATGCCATGCTGATATTCTCATCTTCCATCCTCATCACTGAGTTACTAACACCAAAGAATATGTGCAACTTTTCACTCATTTCTAGAAAATTTGTTAGAGAAGGATTATTAGTTTCTCAGATTTCTGACTGTGAAGCAAATGTAGCTTGAGGCTTAATGTGCTGACAGTGTTCCTCCATTTTTAAAGGTAGTCTAGCTGTCATGGTTACAGTGCAAGAAACCAGTCCACCAAGCTTAATGAGAGTTTCAAGAATAAAAAAATAAGTTGAAGTCCTTTGAAGAGATCATTAATAAGAAATTGGTTTAAAAAGAAAGCGAAAACATTTTGCTACTCTCTGGTCCAATGTTATTTTGCAGATGTGATGGACACTGTTAGCCTGGTAGAACTGGATGGTTTATTTATTTCCAAGTCAGAAACATTTTCAGAACGGAGAATGTTTAAACTTTCACTGTGCTACATGTCATATATATCCTTTTCTCTCTCTTTACTCCCCTTCAACCCCTCTATAGTCTTTGTGGATTTATCTCTTCCTTTCTCCTGCATCCCTACCTTTACTTATCTCTAGGTAAAGATTCCCTGAGATGCCACTGGATATTTTTGAATGCTGCTGTATTTCCCCTCCTTTCACTCCTCTCAAGTGCTCAGAATCATCAGGCAAGTGCTCCAAGGTGACAGCAGGAAACTTGTGCTTGAAAAAGCAGCAGCAATGGAGCAGTTGGTGTGGTTGAACATAGCTGGTCTTGAAGGGGAACTACCATGAAAGATATGTCTGGGACTTTGAAATTTTGGAAAGGAATAGCTCTGTGCTTCATATGTAAGTGGCAAAGGCCTGCAGGGAGGCTCCTGACATAATGGCCAAAATGTGAGGAATGAGCAATCTGAAGGTGTTTCTTTTATAATGGTTTCACAAACTAGTGTGCTGAAAGTGTTTCTTGTTAACACCTCATGTAATACTTCTTGCCTCCAAGAAATCTCATTTGTGCCAACCTCCTGCTGTCTGACTGTTTCCTGTGCTGGGAAGGTGGAAGAGCTCCTTTCCTGCACACATCTCTCCTGTGTGATGTCTCCCTGAACTCATGGCAGTGAGACAAGAGTTGGCCAGCATATCTTCATGGCAGTGTTTGCATAAATGGATTTGTTTGAACCAAATGGCTTCTCGAGGGTCATTTGAAGAGCCTCACCTGAATGCATTGCCCTTCATCTCAACATTGCAGACTGCTGATGTAACTCATTCTTTAAATGTCCTCTTCATGTTATGATATGTGCAGGAGGTGGGGGTCTGCAAGCAGTCTTTTTCTTAGAAATTCCATTTGTCCTTATTATCAGATCTATTGGAGCTGTTCACATCTTTGGACATGGAAAGAGACACAACTTCCTTCCTTGGGAGTTTTATTCTCTTTCCAGAAGGCTGCAGGCATAGCAGAGGAGTGCTTTTAGGAGTGACCTTTTATCACATCAGAGATAATATTATGCTGTTTGTTAATTCACTGTTGTGATGCTTTAGGCAAATGTGATGGGTGGAGAGGCAAGAAATGTATTTGGTAATATCATCCTCTGTGAAAATATTATAAGGAAATGCTTTGTTATCATTGCTCAAAGTGGTGGCTTCTGGTTTTCAAAATACCAGCAATATTCAAATGCTTTCAGAAGACTCTAACTGCTCTTTCCTCAAATAATTCACAGTCATATCAGGCTGTCATCTGCTGGTAAGCATGTGCATTTTCCATTTTTATTGCCCATTTTCACTGAGAAGAAAAAAGAAAAGCATCAGAATGTTCTCTGTTGTCAAATGAAGAGAAAAAAACAGGAGAGGAGGACTGCAACATGAGTGGGGAGTTGTTATTTACATGATTTGTTGAGGGTAAAGTTCAGATGATTAGCTCGAATGTTGCAAAGCTTTGCATGTCAGCCTTGATATATAATGAGAATTTGTTGGTAGATATCCAGAGGGAAAATTGTTTTGAATTCTTGCTTTGAGTTTTACAGTGTGCTTGTTTCTGTTAGAGAGAATGAGTAGTGGCTCATTGTGGGCACATGTGTTGAGCTGTGACCAAAACCTGCAGTGCTGGGGCAGCAAGAAGAGGCCCCTGTGCCCAGGTGGAGCAGGCCATGTCACTGCTTAGCAGCTACCAGCCCATCCCTTCATGACCACTCTGAGAATAAGTTCCTCCAACATACCACGACTGATTCTTCTGTGAGGCTTAAATATTGCAGTACAGCCTACCTGTTGCATATTTTAGGGGAAAAAAACCAACTACTCAGACCTCTTAAATAATCTAATCTTGTCCATTTGTTTACTTCTGCCAGATTTCCCTTTCTTTGTTGGAGCCCTAGAGCTGTGCTTCAAGTTTTCACAGTGGTTTAGTACATATATTTCTTTCTGAAGACTGGCAGTGTATTAACACTGTGTTCTAAAAATAAGTTGGAAAACTTCAGCTTGACTCTTAATTGAAGCTCTACTGATTGTCTATCGGGATTCATTTTGCTAAAAATATAAATTAGTTCTCACTGGGTAAATTTCAGCTGTTTCTAATCTTTCCTTCTAATTTCTGTATTGATTTGAATTAATTGTTATTCCAAGATTGCAAGCTCTTCCCTGTGACTGTCTAATGACTTTTACCAATGCTCTATCACACTTGCTTTGAATTTTAATGATTCAGGAGATGGAGAGTTTCAGCAGTCATTGCTGCCTAGAAAGGAAATTGGTTTTCATTGGTTAAAAGTTATGGAAGGTACTGTTCTTTATAAACATCAAAAATCTGCGTTTGCTGATGATGTTTTGGTTTTTAAGCTTACTTTCTCAATGTCTTGACAAAGCCACATTTTGACCTGAGCAGTTTCCCAGAATGGTCTCAGAGTTCCTGGCTGCAATCAAGAACTGACATGGTTAACCTTACGGTTTAATTGATTCTATGAGCGACTATCCGCACATACCTTATCTCTCCATCTGCCATGGAAGACGTCCAGCTGAAACATCCTGAGCTGTTGTTAAACACCACCAGTTTTTAATTGTCAGATGAGGGAGGGGGATGGCAAATTTTCTCTTCTCCTACTTTGCAGAATGCCCTTCCCACTTGTGCTCTCTTGCCTGTGTAACTTCAAGCCTCCCAGAGAAGAGCTCAAGTGTTCTCTGGGGACACAACTTACCATAATAAGGTCACTGTTTTCTGAAATCTGCAATGTAATGGAAATATAACCTCCTGACATCATATAATCTTATTGCTCAGCCAACTCTCTTTGAGACAAGATTTTGTTCCAGTAGTGGATGAAACAGTGAATTGCAGTTCAGAAGTAAATGTGTGTGGCTGAAGCAGTGAATTCAGCCATCAGCTGCTGGGGTGGGTTGTGCCTCTGCTTCTGTTGGTAAAATGGGAGAAGCATTTCTGACACACTGGATGTTGTAAAACTGATAGGAAAACGTTGCAAGTTCCTTTGACCAGTGGTGATTTGTTTAAAAAAAATCATCACTTTGCCACACAAGCACTTTCAGAGAGTCCATAATTGAGGCCTTTAATATTTTTTTTTTTTTTCCTGAGCAGTACACAGCAGGTTTTTATGGGGACTGAAGAGCCAAGTTCTGTTTGCCCACATAAAAGCACAGGCTAACAAAACCCCCGTGTTTCTTTCTCTTAAGAAAGCAGATGAACAAAAGAGGAAAGAGCAAGTGTGGCAGGAAGGATGGAGAGAGAAAAGATAGACATAAGTGTCAGATGGGAAGAGACTTTGGGAAGACTGAGGTGGGTAACCTGCACTTCTTCCAAGGCAGATTTAGGATTCCTGTCTTAAGTAGGGTGTTATATTTCACCAAAATTCAGAATTTCAGCCAATCACCTTTGAATGTTTATTGCAAATGTAGTTTATCCCAGCTCAGGGAGTAATATTAATAGAGTTTAGAAGTAGCAGGAATTTTTGTACCTCTTTTATTTCTGGGGTTTTCATTCTCTCTTATTCACAGAACAATGAAAAGTGCTAAAGTGGTTATGTCTGTGGGGAAAAAATACTGAATATCTTGGCATAATTTTCAAAAGTGGTAAATTCAGTGAGAAGCTATTCTTCATGTCTAGTTACAAATGTCTCCTGGGTGAATCTAGGTGATAATCTAGGTAAATTGTAACATTATTGACATATAAGAGTTTAATTCCTAAGAGTATCACAGAAAAGCTGTTGTATGCACAATTACAGTAGGTACAGGTAATCTGCTTGGTATAGTTGCTTCCATTTAGTGAATTTCAGTGGTGTTTTCATGCAGCCTTTTAATTAAGTTAATGTAAAACTCAGTTCCTGGGGTGAATGATGATTTATGTGCCAGTATTTCCCAGTGTTTGCCCTTGAGACAGAAGACTGATGTTTAAACTGACTGAAAATGTTTCTTCCTTTTCTGTGTGACAGTTCATTAACAGATTATACACAGAAACATCCTTACATAAAAATCAGATTCATCAACAAATATGTCAAACATACATTTAATCCCATTCACTTGATGAACACAAATAATCCATAAAGGTGATTTATTATTGCCACTTGCTTTATCTTGCATGATCAAGCTATAATCAATAAGAGCTATTAGTCTTTCAAGTTAGAGATTTATAGACCTTGGTCATGGAGTAATAGCCAATATGCACATAAAAATCAGTTTGAAAAGCCTTTGCTTTTGCATTCATGTGTCTTTGAGACACAGCTACCAAATTGGATTTCATATCACAAAACAAACTGGATTATAATAATCTTAAATCAAAGAAATCAGAGGGGGAAAATGGGTTTCTTAACCTAGCAATTGATTTCTTCTTCCACCTATATCATACTGGAAATCCAGCTACTCAGCATTTTTAAAACTGCATTCAAAACAGGCTTTTCAACACTTCTTTACTTAAGATCTCCTACCCTGTAGTGGTTTAGGTCTTGCTTAGTTGTGTGTCAGGATCAGCCCTGGGGCGTGCAAACAGCTCAGAGCAGGCTGATTCCAGAACTCTGTGTATTCATTTTTGTCACAGTGATTTGTACAAGTTACAATTCCAGCTTCCGTGTGGTAACTTATAAGTTGTTAAAGTTCTTGTCACCTTAAAATTTGTCTCCCTTCAAATTTAAATAATGTGAAAAAGTTAAACTTTTTAACTTAAGGTTGCCTTACTTCAGAATCATAGATAAAATGAAAAGTTCCTTTTTTTGGGGGGAGGGAGCTGCTGTTGTCTGCAGACTTAAGTTAATTCTGTTATATCCATTTACCTTATATTTAATTGCTAGCTGTATTTTTATCTTTGAGGAATCTCCTTTCTCGATTCCCAGATGACCCCTAATTCTTCATATGGAGAGCTGACAAGAAACCCTGCAATAATAAGAGGTTAATAAAGGTTTTCACCTACTCCAGCCACAAAATTACTAGCTGGAGTTTAGTTTTAGGATTAAAGGCTTGGTATGTATAGGAAAGGCAGTTGACAAAACTTTTAAGTCATTGAAGTTAAGAGATGCAAAATCACCTGGGAGCAGAACAATTCCTATGTTTTTAAAAATATTCTCAGCCCAGCTTTGTGCATTTTAATAAAACAAAGTAAATTAGGGTTCATAGAATGTGCCTGAAGTTTCTGCTTTCCTCAATGCTGTGTTTGATAAGAATTATGATATTTTGACTGTTGAAGTTTCATTTTGACGCCACAGGTGGGAGACGAGTACACTGAGAAAATAGTTCTAGTGTTTCCTTCCTTTTTGACACATTGTGGCAGATAGTTGGCAAAGTGATGTTACATTAATCCTTCCACTGCAGACAGTAAATCAAGTATAGAATGGTACCTGTATAGC
This sequence comes from Illadopsis cleaveri, assembly GCA_013399915.1. Lineage (NCBI taxonomy): Eukaryota > Metazoa > Chordata > Aves > Passeriformes > Timaliidae > Illadopsis > Illadopsis cleaveri. The sequence continues at coordinate 520,314 of VXBB01005085.1, read as the reverse complement.
AGCAAATTAATTTTATCCTGTCTCTGTGTGATGGTAGAGGCATCACTCTGCGAGAGTATGTGAGGTCAAGGCAATTAAAAAGTCCTAATTTTTGTGGACTTTTATTTATACATTATTTATTGGAATTATATACTTGGATCTATTTAAAGCTGTCTTTCGCCTCATTATTATAACCTTAAAGGGGAGATTTCCCACTGCAATGATAAATACTAACTTTTTTGAAGTAAGAAATTTGAAGTTTTCTGCAGATGAGAGGCTTATCACGTAGTTAGGTCTAACCTTCCACTGTGTTTCAAGTCATAAAATTATGCAGCCATCAACAGGTGCTTCTAGGTTATTAACAAATGAACAGTTACCTTACTAATCAGGAAAAATATTTAGTTTTCTTTACAGAATGTTGTTATAATTACCCATAATATATCAACTGAATGTTTTATCTCCTTTCAACTGACAGCACTTTTTCCTCTTTACAAACTAATTTAAATTCTATCTTTATTCTACTATGTAATTTTTTTTTTATTTTGCTATCTGCTGCCTCACCAAAATGGTGTTACTAAATCTTTTTTTTTTCCCTGAGAGAGTTCAAGAAATGTTTGGACAAAGCTCTTGGGCACATGGTGCAATTTTGGGGCTGTCCTGTGCAGGGCCAGGAATTACATTTAACCATTCTTGTGTCCCTTCCTACTCAGGGTATTCTATGGTTTTCACTTATTTTATATCATTTGATATAGTATGTATATGTTCCACTCCTAGGGACACACCAAACTGAATTTTAACACATAGGGGAGAAAGAAAAATGTGACTTCTTTCCTCTTCCCATTCATATAAGAACCCCTGGAAATTGCTACAGATTCTCTAGAAATCAAAGTTTTCATTTTTGCCTTCACTGGTGGCTAAGATGTGAAACAGCCACTGGAATAAAGGATGATGTCTAAGATACCATTGCTGAATTTCAACATCTGAAGAGGTAAATCTGCCCCTTCCAGGATTAGGACACAGCGAATAAATTGCTTGATTGTAGATCCTTCTTAGACTGGCTTTCAAATTGGTGAAAAACCAGTGTAGGCACCCAAGAGCTGAAGCATTATCTATGGTCACACGTATTAAAGCCTCACTGCTCTACCATTGCTTCTCATCTGAAGAGAGAGAAACACCTAATTTTCAATGTTCCAGAGGATTTGCTGAATTTTCCCCATAATAGAAAACTCAGGCAACATTCTGTTTGGAGCACGCTATTTAGTCAACCAGCTATTCAGTTAAACAACAGAAGGTAGTTGTAACTATATTTATTCTGTGGTAATTTCTAGATGACAAAAATATTAAATAAAATACTGGTATAAATTGGATGGGGTGATAAGCTGAGAGTCTGCAGCAATTTCTTCCTGACGGGTGGGCTGCAGGGAGGTTGGAGTGCTGGCAGCTGATATTTAGGATGTAATCTGAAGAAAGGAAGAAAGTAGAAGCAAGGGGCAAACTGTAGAGTGAAATGGAAATAAATGGAGCAGTGAAAGTAGGAACCTTGATAATGGTTTCTTGCAATATAACAACTGCAATTCCTAAATCACTTAACTCTAGGGGAGGATGCTTGTTCCTCAACTGATGAGTGAGAAATAAGGGAGACTGTTTTTATTGGAGAGCCAGAGTTGTCCCACCACAAAGGACATCCTAGTTTGAAATGTGATACGGCACAATGATGTTACAAAAACCAGCCAAAGTCCACGTCTGTGTTAAACAGACTGCTTTCTGCAAGGGTAATACAAATCTCACATTATTAGAGTTTCATACCCCTGTGACATGTGTGTGTCTTAAGGGGCTTGATGTCTAGTGTGCAGCCCCAGTTCTTTCTTTGTTTTTATTAATTTGTTTGACAATTTATGTTACACAGATTTTGTCACCTACTGTACTAAATCCTTTGGAGCCTGGTGAAAAAGAGAATGTTTGTCCCTGTTCTATGAATACAGCTGATTTCTTGAGATTCTCCAGGGAGTAAATGGAGACAAGTTTTCACTTTCAGCATCTGTGTACTATTGCTGGCATCTGGCAGCCAGTGTGCCCATTGCTGGTAACAAACAAGATGCAAAATATACTGCTTTATTTGTAGACTGCTCTCCCTAGTTTGCTTCAAATTTCTTCTTCTACCAGATGTCACTGAGTTTAGGAGTAATGATCTGGCCTAAATGGGCCAGTGATTGCTACCTGCCAGGGAAGCAGCTGGAAGAAGTACAAATATTTTCCTTCCATTTCAATACATGTTCATCTTTCACTAATGCCTTTTCTGGGGTTAGAGATGTGACTGATTCATTCCAGGTCTGTATGGTCACAACTGGGCACTTTTTCAGTCATCAGCTGTTGTTTACTGTAGCTTTACCATGTCAAGATTATTGGGTACCATTTGCTCCAATGGCTGCTCCTGTCTTTTGGTATAAATATTTATTAGCAGTGCTTTCATGAGCATTTCTCTACTCTAGGTCTAAAGCAGTTATTTAAAATTAAGTTAACTTCCCTTTTGGTGATATTTTCAGTGTTTCTATTCCATTTTCTTCTCTGTACTTAAAAGAGACAGCAGTCTGGCATGATTTAGAGATGATTAGCAGTTTCTCTTAGGGATTTCTGATGAGCTAGGAAAGCAGGTAAGTCCAGCCTGACTTCTCAGATCCTGTCTTGTCACTAAGTCAGTGGCCATTCATTATTTCAAAACAAGTCTTGCACCAACTGTAGAGTGGGGTCTGCAAGCACTTCATGTTTCAAGAATCTGAAGGATATCTAATGTGCATGGGGCTTGGTTTATTTATAAAATTAGGTCCAAAACATAAAAGAATCAGAGTAACAGCTCCAAACTCACTCACCTGTCCAGGATAGAAAAACTTTACATATAATCCAACACATTCTTTGCAGGTTGTCCCTAGCAAAGGCTGGAGTTTGTGTGGGTTGATCCCCAGCCCCTTCCCAGGGCAGTGTGCCCTGCAGCCATGCCCTGCTGTGCCTGTTTGGGGAGTCTGCAGTGATGACAGTGGCTCTGGCTGCCTGCCTGTAATTTGTAACTTAGCTGTACTGTGTTAAAAAGGTCAGCACTAGATTGAAAAATGATGAATGCTTTGGTGCTGCCTCATATCTTTACACTTTGATCAGAGGTAAATTAATTTGTATTTTAAGCCTATCCTTCAAGTTTAGGGCCTACTGATGCTATTGAATGATGTATCACCAGATTTTTTATGACAATGGTTTCTATTTTCTGACATAAATAAATTCAGCAGACCAGGTCCATGTTACATCTTGCTTTCTTCTTGAATTGTTTGTACTTTCCCTTACAGAATGAAGGGAAAGCAAATGTCACATAACAACTGAGCATTCTGAAAAATTCAATCAAATGTGTCTGCATATTTAGGGAATAAGTAGATTATAAATCTATCAGGGGTATATGTACAGCTGAGAGAGAAGGGAGGGGCGCAGAGGGCACAGGCTTTAAGTCCATGTGAAAACTGACCTTTTTTCCTCTACGTGAATCTGTGTGCAAGATCTCTCTCAAGCTACATATATTGGTTGTTTTCCAAAAGGAGATATTAAAAGACTGGTGAGGGGCCAGGGAACACAAACCCTGTGAGGAATGACTGAGGGAGCTGGGGTTGTTTAGCCTGGAGAAAAGGAGACTCAGAGGTGACCTTGTCACTCTCTACAACTCCCTGAAAGGTGGCTGTGCTCAGGTGGAGTTGGTCTCTCCAGACTGAAAGGTGGCTGATGAGAGGACACAGTCTTAAGCTGTGCCAAGGGAAATACAGGTTGGATATTAGGAAAAAGTTTTTACAGAAAGGATGATAAAGTACTGGAATGGTCTGCATGGGGAGGTGGTGGAGTCACCATCCCTGGATGTGTTTGAAAAAAGACTGGATGTGGCACTTGGTGCCATGGTTTAGTTGAGCTGTTAGGGCATGGATTGGACTCAATGGCCTTGGAGGTCTCTTCCAACCTAGTCATTCTGTGATTCTGTGATTCTGTAAACTTATAGTTGGTTATTTGGCCAATCACTGACACTAGGACCCTCCAGCAAAAGAGGCTTTCATGATATTTGTGTATGTTTTATGATGCATGGATGATATGGGGTTTTTTATGTTGTTTGTCAATGACATTCACATTTGAGCTGCAGGGGGCATTTCTTGGTGATGCTTGGAGCAAAAGCATAAGTGTGGCAATTCTCCCCTGTGGTAATAGTGACAGGTTGTGTTTCATTTGTCTTATGGAGACTATTGACTTGAGATCAGATATGTCAAAAGGAAATCTCTATTTTTTTAAATTAAAAAAAAATGTGTTCAACTTCTATTGATTTTCTATGTTACACTCACAGGTTCAGGGGTATATTTAACACAGGGATGTGTTTGTGAGTGGCATATTTATAAAAGCAAATGTGCAGCTCAAAGAAACTTTAACAAATGTGAGAAAAGTGACTGTGATGGATACAGTGGAACATATCCAACATTTTCAACTATTCCTGAACACAAGATAAGAAGCTTACTATGAAACATATGAATGTTTTGAACTTATGATTTTCCATATTAATAGGGAAAAATTCTGTAAAAGATTAGTTTTTCTTCTTAGAAAAGCTGTCTTAGAAAATGTCAGTAATTGCTCCTGCATATGTTTGTGGTGCCACAAAGTTTCTGTGATGTGGCTAAATACTGCACCACTAATGATGCTGTCTTGATTGATCTTAGAACTGAGGAGGAAAAGAGAATGATCACAGGAAACTGGTTTAAGGGCACTGATGGTGGGCAAAGCTTGGGCCATGTGACACCTGGTTATAAACAGCATGTACAGAAGTGATTGGATTGAAAAATAGCAAAGGAGCAACTCAATAAATAGACATTTACCAGCAGTGTATTCTTTACTGAATATTAATCGTTCCATTTGCAGCTATAGAATGAAATTGATTATTGCTACTAGCATTAATATGATCAGTTCAAAGCATTGAATGAAGGAAATATATATTCTTTCTATGAAAAATACAGTTTTTCAGAAAAATTAAAATTGTAATTATTGGTGTAGTCCACTGAATATCTGATTGCTTATAGCCATTGAACCAGGACAGAAAGTATCCTTTCCCCTTAAATTGCCAGCTTGATGAAGGAATTATTTTTTGTACTTCATTTAGGGTTTTAGATCAAAAATTCTTCAGGTTCCCTATCTTGTATCATACAAAAGAATGAGCTGAATGAGCTCATTTTCTGTTGATGCATGAAAGAGGGTCATGAATCTAGAAAAAAATTGGCTTTGTGGGGGGGAGTGCACAGGAGACAAAGTAGATTTGATGTCTGTCAGTACTCCAAAAGTTGTGGGATTGAGGCAAATTCCTAGCTCTCTTTCTATAATAAAGTTAACAACTACCTTTTTCCAATCTAATTTCTTTGCAAAAATGATCTGCTTTATGATGCATGGCATAGTAGGGATTCTCTATTAGTTAGGGCCTTTCAGCAGGATTTTTAGTAATGATCTGTATACTCATGATCCTCTAAAGTAAAGTAAGGGTAAAATAAAAATTGGAATTAAAAGCTGTATAGAAAGTCATAAAATGAAACTTACACTTATAGACTTATAAGTCTATAATTTTATGAGACTTATAAGTCTCATTTTATGACTTTCTATAAGTTTATACACTTACATAAACTTATAGAAAGTCATAAGATGAGACTTCATTGAAGCATTTGGAACAGGGGCATCTGAATAGCTTCAGAAGAGTTTGTGGCATTTTTCTTCAGCCTCAAACTTTCTGCAGAGGTGTTTCTAGTGTCTTTGCATGACATCTGGAAAGTGATCAGTCTCCATTCAGTTCATAACTCCCAGCAGGAACCCCTGGCATGGCAAGAACTCTAAACCTGAGTCAGTCATTCTGGAAAGTTCAGTGGCTGCTTGACAGCCCACCCTTCCCACCACCTTGATTACCACAGTAAGGCATACTCACTATTTGGTGTGTACTGTAACAGAAGCCATAAAATTTCAACTTTTACTTTTAAACATATTATAACAAAGGGGATGTTTCAGCTCAGGATGTTTCAGCTGGACATCTGTGCTTAAACCTTCATCTTAGGCACTGGATGGATATCTGCACATTGTTCCTTCATCTTCAGCAAAGATTTATCCTTTTTGAGGTGGGATTTAGAAGAGAATGCAGGTAGAGGACCTCATTCACCTTTTCCAATGAGGTGCTGTCTTCTCATTTTATTGGATCTGTTCCCCACATGTCCAACAGCTAAGATGTGCCTTCTACTGACAGTCTTGATTTGACTCACTTTTTGGTTTAATGTAAATATTGCAGCAAACCTCTTAGTGGCCCAGAGAACTCTTATTGATTTATCTTTTCTCTCCTGCCAACTGCTGAATGCAAAGTGAAGAGGAGTAATTCCTTGGATTTAGGGGGATTCTGTATGGAAGTTTCCTGGAGGAAAAGGGAAAGAATTTTTATGCAACACTTAAATTAAAGGCACCTTATCTTGGTGCCTGGTTTTTAGTTTTCCACAAGGTTTTCCTTAGTCAGATTATATGGTCTGATATTGTTGCCTTGTATCCAATTTCCCTTCTTCTTCAGCCTAAAGTAGCATTACTGTGACTGCATCACAGAATCCTAAACAAGGAGCACAGAGGAATTGCTCTTATATTTCCAGATCACTTTGTCTCCATTCTTTCCTTCCACCACTTCACTCTCAGATGTATTTATACTGTTTTTACAAGGATCCTCCTATGGTTTCACACAAGGAGGAAGAGCTTACATTGTCTTCCACTGTAGGGAAATAATGCTGAAAAAGCTTTCATGAGTGTTGGTGTCTTGGCTATATTATTGTTTCCATGCCAATTGAATTCCATGCAAAATAGTAGCAAATACATGGTTGGTTTCTTGTAATGCCACTAAGCTGCCCAGAGAGACAAGTGAGTTAAGTGTTTGGTAGTTTTGGGAACAATTTTCACCATCTTTACATGTGCACTTAGGCTCAGCATTTGCAGAGAACCAGGATGGTCTCTGAGGCCATACAAAAGATGTACAGCTGAACAAGAGATGGCAGATGTTCTGGTTACAAATCATTAGAGAGTCCTGACAGAGACTTTAAATAGTCATGAAGGCTGGATAGATACAGGCTTCTTAAAAGTCCAACTGCTTCATATTGCAGTGATGCTGCTGGAGGCACAGATTAAGAGCAGTGGCTGTTCCTTAGGGCAAAATTCTCAACTTGAACTCTTCTCTGCACAACAAATCCTAAGCATGTCAGACCCTTGTTCCATGCATAGGGTTTGCATTACTCTTAGAGCCCCTTTCTTGTTTGGTTGTTTCATTTGTGGGTTTTTTAAAGAAAAGTCTTGCTCCCTGAACCAGTTAGGAGGCATATTAGTTCCTTACTGTGCTAAATGCTAGAATCCACAACATCAGGTTTTGAACTTGGACATCCATGGTAGGGAAAAGGTGGGGGACACACTAAGTCTTTGAAACCCATGGAGTTACTCCATGGATAATTTGATGCTGCCCAGAGTAGAATCTCTCTCAACATGTTTGAGAGAACAAAAAAGATGAAACATTCCCATCTTCCATTAACCTCAGAGAAACCAGACAGAGTGACCACAGAAGCAACACTGCAGGGAAAGTGCAAGTTTTCTCTCTGCTTCTTTTGAAGACATGGCAATGACCTTCACAGTGCACTGTGTACAGCTTCATTTATGGATTTGGGAAAAGTCTTTGCAAAAGTTCCTCTTCACCGACTTCTGCTTAAACTGAAAGCTGCAGCTAGTCAAGGGAAGACATAAGAGTGGATACAGAGGATAAAGACAGCTAAAAAATTTTGGAACAAGCAATTGCTTGTCAGAAAGGCTCTTCTAAATTGGAGGGAAGTATTAAGCAGGGTTCCCAAAGGGGTAGTCCTTGAATGTAGTCAGTATCTAATGTATATACATGACTGACAGGGAGAGTGAACTAGTTAGTTGCTTATTAAACTAAATTTGGAGCAGCAGAGGATGTGGAACAAATAATAAAGGAGACTTGAAAGAATTCCAGCCTTAAGTATAAGCCCTAGTGTATTAAATGAGCTTTAATACAGACAGATGTATACGACAATGAAGCGAGCAGGAAAAGTGCTCTTAAAAAAAAATCATTTAAACTGTAAGAGAATAAAGCTCAAGGGCTGTAACTCTTACAGCCTGAGTAGAAAGGTGCAAAGAACAAACAGCATAACTTTACAACTGTTGTTTCCCATTGAATTAATTGATTCACTCAAGTAGCACCACACTTTTGCCATATTTACACACCTGATTGCTTGCCCCAGAGATTATTCACAGTCCTTTTCCTGAAAATATGTCAAAGTATTAGGGAATTGATTTGTGAGGCAATTCTACCTACTGATTTTTCCCAACAGTAAGAGCAATTGGAGCAATTCTGTCATAAAAACTATCTCATATTCCATTTACCATCTGTAGGAATGAAGCTACATGGAAAAAAAAGTAAAAATTTTGACTATCAGAACCAAAATAAAAAAACAATATGGGTTTATTTTCCAGGTATATATGTTTTTCAGCAAAGTTAATATTATGCCTATGCTCTCTGGCATTGTGCTGATATACATCCACAGTGTTTTGGAAATCACATATTTTGTGCTATTGCTGGCAGGGTCCCCTTTTCTCTCTATTGCCCTGATGTGCTGTATCTCCACATCTCCTGTCCATGTATATAATATAAATGTATTACCAAATGCTGTCCATGTAGTTGTAGATCTGTGTCCCAACAACTTTAGGGTAGATTACTTACAGAGGCCCCTTAGCACCAGAGTTGCAGGAAGTATAGGAGCTGTGTGCCAGGTCTGTCCAGGATCTGCTGCCACATCAGGGGCACATGGACTCTCTCCAGGGCTGTGGCAGCATTTACCAGCTCTCTCTTGGCCACATGCAGCTGCATCCCTCCCTCTCCTGTAGGTGCATGGATAGCGTCAGACCATTCTCAGGGACAACAGGAACCAGCCAGGCTTTGAGGCAGTGAGTGCACATCATGTCAAAAGCTCTTTCTCATCTCCTCTGATGAAAAGACAACAGGGCAATTATAAACAGGCTGCTGCCTCAATCTGACAGAACCCTGCAATCCTTTATTGCTGGCATGAAAGGATCTGTAAATCCAAGGTCCTTGTCCTTTTCCTTACAGCTGACTTCTGTGAGTTACATGCCCCATTTTGCAGTATTTCATTTTTACACAGCCCAGAGGAGCATTGTAGAGTCATGTACCCAGAATCCTGCACAGAGCTGTAGCACTACAGTGCTGCTGGCCAGGTAAGGCTCCAAAGAAATCAGTGCAGCGAGGCAAAGCATCTTATTGCTGCTAGTAGTGTAGTTATATTTTATTGTCTTGGCTGTCATCTTGGGCAGCTTTTCTGGCACTGGCTGATGTGGGTTAATCATGGTTACTGGGGCAGAGACAAAGTTGTGTATAAATTACTGCCATCAGCTTGGAGAAGGAAAAAAATCAATAGAAAATTCTGATTTTTTTGTTTGTTTGTTTGGAAATGGACTGGCAAGAGGTTTTGGTAATGATTTAAAATGCATCTTAGAAATGTTTTTAATTATGATTAAGACAGCTGGTAAATTTAACAAGATACAATTAAATACCAGTTTATTAAGTTTGAATTTGTTGCTGATTAGTGGTTACACATGATGTACCTTTTTAATGTTCCTTAATCCTGAATAAATGGTTTGGATAATCAAGTGGTATTTAATGTATTAATTTCTGTCTCAAAATGCAAAGAAAAACATGCAGTTCTGAGCTGTGCATTATAACTGCCCCACCTATTCCAGACCTGATCCCTTGCATTGGGCCATTTAAAGAAATTGCAGCAACTGTAGGACAAGACTTCAGAAGCTCAGTGAAGTAGGGATTTTTGGGGTTTGGTTGATTTGGGGGTTTTTTGTGGGGTTTTTTGAGGGGTTTTTTGTTGGTTTTTTTTCAGGCTGCTGTATGACTTGGACATGGCTGTGTTGCAGAGAGAGCACTGGTCAGACATGGTAGCTTTAACCTTTACCCCACCTTGGGCTCTGCTGAACAGGATCCAGCTTAGCCTTAGCTAAGGCACCTTCACTGCAGCCACTCAATAACATACTTCTAAATATTTATCATTGAAAGCACTGTCAATAAAAACACATGTGGTGCCTTCAGGAAATCCAATTTTAATTTAGAAAGTAGAAGACTTACCAAATGTCTGGTTCGTTTTCTGTATTTTTAAAATTTACTGGTCTTTTAATGGAATGCTTTGGAATACTCTTGCTTGGAGCACACAAGCTAATGTTTTCAATAATTAGTGCTTAACACACCGCTTCTTCCCAAGCTGTTGTCAGCTGTGTCACTTTCATGGGGCTTCAGGGCTTTTTGGAAATGTACTTTGTCTATGCACAGGGTTTTCAGGGAGCATTTGCTGTGATACAGCACTGATACCTAAAGTCCGAGTACTGGTGCAATTTGACTTTTCAATGTGTTTAATTAAGTGCACTTGGCTACCTTGCTTTGAAGTCTCAGTGCCTACAAAGCTGATGTTCGGGTTAGGTGGGTGTTTCAGCTTGATGCTGTGCCTCATACCACAACAAGGATGAAATATGCATTACTATAAAGACAGGCAGCTGCAGATTTGTATTTCCAGAGCAACAGATAACACAAAACAGCATAAATAGATTGTTACATCCACAGAAATATCCTGCATACTTGGTTTTTCAATATCTTCCCCAGCTCTCTTGCCACATCACTCCAGGTTCTGTGGGTTCAGTCATCAGGAGAAAAACACCTCCTGTTTCACTAATCAGGAGAAAAGAACTTGAGCTCTTCTCATAAGAGACTGTTGAATGTCTGGTTAGACCTTGAACTTAAAGGGTCTGATCATATTGTTGTGTTACTTATAGAGCCTTTAGGAATTCTGGCCTAGCAGATGCTTTGAATGCCCATACTTCAGGTAACAGCTTTGGGATGCCCTGCAGAGCAGAGCAGGGCAGGGAGAGCCTCCAGAACCCACTCCAAGGTCTGCTGCAATCATGGTCAGAGGTGCCTATGCCCTGTGACCCCAATCATCTTCACAGGACTTCTTTAATATGATTTAATGAAGAATCCAAGATGAATGATTATGTTAGGGACTGAGAGACTTGACTCTCACAAATGCAACCAAAATGCTCTTTGATGTATTGCCACCAGTGCATGGTGTGGTGCTGTCCTTGAACTGCAGTGAAAGGAGTCAAAAATAAACCTTGGAGGCAAAACTCAAACTCTGGTTTAAGCAGGAAGGCTCTGTAATTGCTATGTAATCTATATTTGGACAAAATCTTTTGCTCTTTCTTGGGCAGACTGCCCAGAGCAGAGATATCTCTCCAAAGAACAGCAGGTGGTGTTTGGGGTATTGCCTTTCTCTTTTCCTATTGATCTTCTGTACGCAGTATGTCATTCTCAAGAATATAAATCCAAAACTTTCATATAAAGACTCAAACTTCCTTTGAGTCTTTATAAGCTCTTCAATAGCTGGTGCTGAAAATCCAGATATTTCAGATTTGGAAAGTGTTTGATCCTTTCTTTTAAGCTATACAAAAGGTGAAATTTAATATTTTCAGGAGAACTTCAGCTCACAGAAGTATGCTCTACTGTCCTTATTTTAGGGAGATCATCTAAGCTAATTCAGGCTTTGAGATGCATGGATTTCGTGGATTTCACTTCAGGGAATCCTGGAGCTGGGAAAATTATTGTAACTCTTTAGGGAGTTACAGAAAAAGAGACCTCAAGGCCCTGCTGCACAAGAAAAAAGTAACAGATAATCAGATGGGAGACTGTTGCCTCCTAACTGCTGATAGAAATGCACTTCTCAGCTTTATCTCCTTTAACCACTATATAGGGACTCATGCAGTCCACAAACTTTGTGACTTAATTGCATTTCCAAAGCCAAGTTGCCCTGAATGCAAAGTGTCCATCTGCCATTTTTTGAATCTCAGACAAATTCTATTTTATGATAAAACTATATATTTTTTGTTTCCTTCTCTTTCTGTTTCTTTTATAGTTGTAGTTAAGGAAATGAGTCAAAATCAGAACTATCACAGAGCTGTTGGAAGGAGGGATGACAGATTAATTTGGCCTAGGTAGAAAACATCTGTGATCAGTGGTGCAATTGTATTTCAACTCCTCTTTTTAACCACACTGCCTAAGGTGTTCCCACCAGATAATTAGATCAACATCCCAAATCTTTTTTCCCATGCCTTTTAAAAAGGAAGCAGCATAGCATCCCACCAGACAGATTGGATTTGACTGCTATTCTTATATTAGAGAGCAGCAAACCACGAGACAAGCTGGGAGGTTTGTTGTAATATTTAAATCAGGACTCCTGTCCTCTTTCTGAAATTATTTAACCTTGAGCTTATTTTTCTCTGAGAAAATTATCTCTGATGTCAGAATCACTCAAATAATCATTGATGCTGCTTAGTCACAAGACTGAATCTGCTGGTTCATTAAATATGCCTTGCATATGTGGTTATCTAAGTGAAGAGAAAAATGACTGCAGCTGAAGGAAAATAGCTTTTTATCGGGTTTAGTTTGGATGTTCTTTAAATAGTGGGATTCTCCCCATATCTGATGATAGGCAAAAGCAATTGCTGAATTAGTGGGAACATTTTTGAAGTCTGTTTGCCTACAAGATTGGTGCATATTTTCCAAAGAGAGCATGAGGAGTCTCGTGTTTAACACTCCCTGTCCAGCACAGAGTAAAGAGTGTTTGACTGTGAGGCAGCACAATTAGATCAGTTGATTTTTTTATAAAATATTATTCATTTGCCTATTCACTACTGTAGGTAAGGATTTCTAATGTAGAGAGACACATATACAAAATTTTAAGAAGCTTTTGAACATTCAACAGGAAAGAGGTTTGAAGAAAAGGGTGCTTTGCAGCAAGGGCACATTAAAAAGCCAGGCAATGGAACTGATCCCTGTACTTTTGTCTGAATCTTCCTCTTATTTGAGAGAGAGACAAAGAAAAAAAATGGTCGTTGCTGCTGGTAGACTGGCAAGCTAAAAGAAATTACCTCTTATTTCACACATTTTCTGTTGTGTAGGGAGACAGGCTCACGCCTATAGTCTCTGTGAAATAGATTTGAAAAGACAGTCTTGGCAAAAATCTAGGCTTTCTGCATATCATAAAACTGTATTATCTCTCCTTCAACTCTCTCCTAACACCATTTCTCCCAGGAATAGCCCTAAAAATATTTATTCTTTGCAGTTGTATCTGTTAGGTGCAAATATTGCTTTTCCCTTCTCCAGACTGCAGTGAAATTTAAGCTGAGATTCATGATGTCTGGGGAAACTTGGTGTCCTCAGATGTCTCAATACCTGGAATAGAGAGAAGAGAAGAGTTTGGTAAAATATTATTAAATTTACATTTCTTTTGTTTCTTACTGTGAAGTAATGAAACTGTAACATTAAATGTTTTTTAAGAAACAGTAATAAATTCTTATTGTTTTACTGCACATTGTGCTCTTACCACAATATATTCTTTTTATTTGTCTACTTAGTGATCACATCCACGTCACCTATATTTTGTATCTTATGGAAAAGTATTCTGCTGCTTTTTCCATGATTATAGATGAATTAGTTGTGAAGATTCAGATCATGATTCTTAGCCAGATCAAAGTCCTCTCTTCCTTTATAACTCAAAATAGGGTTTTCCTCCCTTAGAAGAGCCCACTCGATCATTGCTGCAACCACATGACTAAATAAAATCTAACATTGCCATCTAGTGTCCACGTTCGGGGATATTGCAGTTTTTTAGCCCAGTGGTATCAGAGAGCCTTTGAGCATCACTTGTAACTGTGGAGTTCTCAAGTGAGAGAAACGGTTTTTTCCGAAAGTTTTCTTTTAGTTTTTGTTTTTTTGGGTTTTTTTCTCAAAGAAATAACTTCCTATCTAATGTCATAACAACATTAAGCATTTCATAATGATGCTAAGAACCTCAGCTTTTGCACAGTTTCTAAATGATTGTGTTCAGTATTGGAGCCAACTGAGGTAGGATGTGCTGAGAGTAAACAGAGAGTCTGTGCTCCTCCTCCCACTGTTCTGCTGGAAGCTGTTTAAAGAGTTGACACAAATGAGCTTCTTACCACAGAGTCTGATTCACCTGGGGAAAAAAATTCCCTTGGAGAAGATGTCTCTGCACTTCTGTGACACGAATTGTCAAAGTGACCTTAATGAAACAAGGAGAAAAGAAAACGATTCAAGAAAGCATTTTATATCTCTGGGGATGTGTTTAGAAATAATGTGTACAGGACACATTTGAATATAAAGAAATATCATGTCTTATAGGGGAAAGCCCAATTTTTATTAGTGCCCCCAGAGCTTGCAGAACCCATTGTCCATAGCTTTTAGCACTGAGGGTGGCAGCATGAGCAGGCTGAGTGTGCTCCCCGTCCTGCTTTAGGTGTCTGTAAAATAACCTAAATATATATAATGAGTGGTAGAAGTACCTCTTTAAAAGATGCATTGATTTTAGATCTATTCACTTCTTAAGTAAAATGAACTGCTACACTGAAAGCTTCTTTCAGAATTGCAGCCTGATAGCCCCAAGCAGACTGTCAGGCTGCATGTTTATTTACTGCTCCATTGCACCCCCATGATTGATTCTTTCTCACATTCCACTATTGATTTTTCTGTTCTGTCTTTCTTCAACCAAAAATATGAAGAAGTTCCTTGCAAGCCAAGTAGCCTTAACCACTGTTTGAAGAGTCCTTTCTTTAGGGTGTCTGTCCCCAGCCTGCAGCAGCCAGACAGGAGAGCTCAACTTTCCTCCAGCTGGGAACACCAGCAGAGCTCCAGCCATGCAAACTGTGGAGATCAGGCCCCAGCTGCCAGAAAGTTCCAGAGGAACGGCAGAACACCCCACAGCCAAAATCTGTGATGTGATGTGATGTAATATGATGTGACCACAGGTGATTGTAATAATTTTATTCCTGGAGCTTTACAGGGAAATATATTTTGCCTGTATTTTAGATTTCTTATTACTGCCCCTTTCTCTTCACAAACACAGAAGATCAACAGATGTCCACAAATCCTGCTGGGATCCCCTTTTCTGAGGTCAGGTGGCTGTTCTTTTTTGTACAATACAGTCTCAATCTTTGAAATTCAGAGTAAAAATTTAAAACTTTGACTGGGAGATGAGGAATTAAGTCAGGTAAGGTTGTTAATACACCTTTAGAATTGTGCGTGTTTGGTTAAGAGAAACTTTGCTTCTCCACAGTTTTGCAAAAATTTATAAATTTCTCCAATAAATCTTTTATGTTTACTGTCTTGATTAGTTATTGCTCATGTGCTTTTGTTTCCAGTTTACACTCCTGTCTAATGAGATTATACAAGATCTAAAAAGATACTCAAAATTGCTAAACTGTGCTGAAAGCTTTGCTGACATGCATGATGAAAGTGATTCTGGTTGGTTTTAGTTTATTGGTTTGTTTTTTGGTTCTTTTTTTCCCCCACTGTATGTTTCTCCTGGTCAATGAAAACTAACAAAACTTCTTTTGATCAAGTATCATTTTGTAAGTTTTCATTGCTGCAATATTTAATATTTCACATATGAGTATTGTTTAATTTCAGTGTGTGCATAGTGCAGAAATATAGACAAATGAGTTTTGCACATCTTCTATCCAAGGAAAATTATGTTTACTTAGTATAAAAGGTAAATATTGCAGCTAACTGAATTGGAAGCATCTTCTTTCTGTTGATAAAGAATATTCTATCATTGGCTCCACTCTATACACCAGCAATATCCTGAAATTCCTCTGGACTAGAATTCACTTCACATGCCCATGCCTTACAAAGGGTTATTTTTTTCTCATTCCAACAGCAGGTATTGGCACTAGGAAGGTGAATTTATTCCTCCAGAAGTAAAGATCTTCCATTCTCAATGTCAGGCAAGTTGATAAATCACTATAAGCTGTGGGCTTGTGCTATGAGCTCAGGTACAGTTGATCATCCATGCCTGGATGTGACTGTCATAGGTTTTTACAGGACAGAAAGACATCCTGGGACACACAGGTTGATTTTAGGTGGAAAAAGGGCACATGTGAAATGGTGAAATCAGCCACTGAGAATTTTCTATCAGAGGTGAGAAGGGAGTTTACATGTGGAAATGGGAGAACTTCCTGTGGTGTCTCTTGTCCACGCTGCCTGGAGCTGCTTGGCTCAGACCTTGCCCCACCCCACCACAGCTGAAAGGGACTTTGATTCCAGAGGAGCTCATTTCCACAGAGACCAAGGAAACAGCTGACCAGCCCTGCACGTGTTCTGCCAGGCCCTTATCAATACAAAATTATTAAAATAGTGCTCTAAAGCCAGTGAGATGATTTCTGTGATGGGTATTCGTGTGTATTTCTGTGATGGGTATAAACTACAAGGGATGCTTTCAGGAGCTCTGCTGTGTAAGTGCTGTACCTGGTTCAAGATAAGTCCTTCATATTTTGGTGCACTCAAAGTCACAATAAATAGCTTGTGAATTAGCCATTCGCTCCTTGGAACAGTTACAGATTCTCCTCCTCCCCAAAAATATTAGAATTGCAAATCATTATGAATAACATCAAGCAATCAAAAGCTAATATAGAAATGTATGCAGAGATAAAGTAGATATTGTGTTCTGCAGGTTTAATGAAAAATGTCTGTTGCTTTTGTATTCATGCTTTCATTTGATCTGTTTCTCAGGCTTTTTTGTGATGAAAAATCTGAGCAGATTGATTCATAAAAAGATTAGTATTCTCTGGTCATTTTCTTTTACAAATATTTATTAAAAGTTAGCGTCCATTTCCATTTAAAATCTGTTTCCAGAAAAAAAATTATGTTGGCATTACTTTTGTACCGTTTGTCTTAGGAAACTTGAGATTACCTATTATAAAACCCAGAATTTTTTATTTTCTTTTTGCTTGTGATACTTCCTAACAAGATTTCAATATGACAGTGAAATGGGTATTCCTTCAAGAAGGAACTTTTGCATATTTTGATAAGTTAATTCCTCTTGGCACAAGAAAGACCTGATTGGTTTAAAGCAGTTTTTGAGGTCTTACAAGGAAACAGCAGGTGTTGCAATGACAGCATCAGTCACTCTGGTATTGGATCTTGCACATGCATGGTCACTATTAGACTTGGCAAATCTGTAGCAGGTGTCAGCTGATCACACAGATAAACTCAAAATCTTCCACTTAGTAAATGTAGAAGGTGCTTGATCGGACCAATAAAAATGTTGTTTAATTTATTAAGCATGAACTCTGTGGGTAAATTGAGAATAATCTCAATTAAATCATGAAAGAAAACAAAAAATGGAAAAAGGAGGCATTGTTGATAATGGTGGGCTGGGTTGTTTTTTTGGCATTTTCATCAGAGCTTTTATCCTCACCACTCCTGTCCAGTCCAAACACAATTATGGTGATGTTATTTGAGGCCAATGAGTCAGGCTGGTGAAATATCTCTCCCCCCGTAATAGCTGGAAGCCACCAGAAATCCTGTAGTGGCTAATTACGAAATTATCTATCTCTAAGGAAAATTTCTTCTTAACTGCGTGAGCTGGCTTATTCCCTGGAGGAAGAATGTTTTATATTTCTCATATAATTACACAAGAGAGCTTAGAAAGTGCTGAAACAAATTCTTTTTTTAAAATAAGTGGATATTAGAAAATTATAAAATCCATTTTCAGCTTAGACAGAAAATAACTAACGTGGAAAGCAGACACAAGGTGGAAAAAAAATCTTCCAGAATATTTTCTCTTATTTTGAAGGGTGGAAGTTAATTGAATATTTTCTCTTTCAGAAATGGCTAATAAGAGTGGTTTTCATACTGACTGCTGGGTAGAATGGAAAAACCAAGTCAGGCATTGCACAGTCTCTCCCATGCCTAGTCCTGGGCTTGTGGGTCTAACCCACTACAGGCCTGCACCAGCAGAACAAAAACAATTTTCAGCTGATCTCAGATATGAGAGCATGAAAAAATGTCACAGATACATCCAGCTATAAAACTCCATTAAGTTTGTTGACAGTGATATAAGTTAATTGAGCATCACTGTCCCACAGAGACTGTATAAAAGCATAACCACAGTTGAGTCAAGACCTTCTGTGGTTTTGAGTCTGTCAGCTTGCACAGCATCCCACACTCTAAGGATGGGCTGAAGTTAATAATTGGTCTAATTAATCACCTACTGAAATTGTGCCATTGTAGCACAAGGGAGAGGTGTGCAGAAGGGGCACAAGCCAGTGTTGACTGTGATGCTGAGAGGCTGTTGATAATGTGAAAACAGAAAACACCACTCACTGGTCAGACCTGGGGAGTCCCAAACAGGGTAAGTGCTGTCTTGCCACCACAGTGAGCAGCAGATATTGAAGAGAGCAAAACTTTCCAACTGCTTTCATGCTTAGCTTGATGCTGCTTTTTGTTTTCCTCCCCAACCCCTTCCTGTGTGATAACTCTAAGACACAGTGAGTGGATCAGGGCTGACCTCATCAGTTTGGGGCATTCATCCAGGCCTCAGGCAGGAGCCAGGAGTTAATTTTGTTTCAAAGCCAAGGAAATCTGACTGATGAACAGCACTGCTGGACAGAGGATTCAGAAGATTGGGACAGAGCCAGTCACAGAACTGCCTTGCACAAGTAGGTGAAAATGAAATATTATAGTCTAATACTAAAGTCTATTAATGACTACAGACAGGATATTTACAGTAGGAAGGAGGGATGCAGTGTTTAAAGCAATGGAGTGCATATAAGAAAATCTGATTTGGAAAATAAAACACCCACTTAAATGTCATATACACACCTTAGAACAGTGTTTAACTATGATGATAACAGCTGAGCTTATAATGAAAGGGATGAAAGCATCTTCACTAGGTTTCAGCAAGCACGGGGCTATCAAAATGTTGCTTTGCTTTGCAAAAATGTTAAGCTGGCACACATGAATTATTTAAAGTAATTCTTGAAAGCCAAATGTCTGCAAAGGTACTGAGGCTGCATGTAAATTCAGAAACACAAGGATACTGCTGGAGACAGGTACAGTGCAGTAGAGCATAAGAAATGCAAACTGAATTGCATAGCATACAAGCAGCATTAAAGAAATGCATTTCAGCTTCCAGTCAGTGAACCCAAACATGTTACACATTATGCAGACTGCTTAGCAATTTACATAATTATAAACTCCCCTTGAAACAATAAACATAACTGCAGAATTCAGTAATACTAAAAAAAAAATCATCATTGATATGAATTGCTTATTTGACTTTTTAATTTTTCCAGGGTCTTTGGAAACACACAGGTTTTAGAAAAGGCCGAATAGAGACTTTTACTGTAACAAGTAATCTATATTGGAAAGAAATGGAGCATAAAATAAAAACTTTTTGTTTTAATCTAAAGTAGTGCTCCTGTTGACTTTTGAAGCTGTTTCTGGTAAAGTTTTCTTTTACAATTTAGATACATCCTTAAATTCCTCCAAAGAGTAATCCATTAAACCACAGATTGCCAATATATGAGGGGGTTCAGAAAAGATTATCTTTATTGCTGTGGATGGCAGACAATATGATTACATTAGGGGACTCTGCTGTGGCTGGAGAGCAGAGGAGCTGCATTAGCAGCAGAATACTAATATTGATAGTACTTCACAGGAGACTGCAGAACTCTTCCAGGGAGATTCAGGGAAGAAATATAGAAGTTTAAATATGAAAATGAAAGAACTCTCAAGGAGACAGGAATAAAAAAATAATCCTTTGTTAACAAAAATAAGAGAATAATGCTTTGGGAACTTTTGTGAGCTTTATGTCTAGTTCATATTTTAAGGAAAGACTGGTTTGGGGAGCAGTTAGGGAGGGAAACTTCTGCCCCAGACAAAACGGTTGTCCTCTGAGGGGACCTGTCCTGGGGTAATTCATGTCATAGCTTCAAGCAGATTTGCCATGTTTTCTGTAGAGTAAGTGATGTAACCCACTAATGCAAAGGCTGCAGAGCAACTTCAGCCCCAGTAATGGCTGCTGAAAACTCTGACTGGGAGGCAGCCACAGGAAACAGTGGTGGTGCTGCCCAGAGCAACATTTCTGAGGTTCCCTGTTGATTCTGGTTTGTGTACTGAAAGATGTATGAGGGCAAAAATAATGCAAAGATGGAGTGCTTACAGAGTGTAAAGAGTTCTAAAGGATGAGGGGTATGTCGGTAGTGCTGGTGCATCACTGCCCTGGATGTTTCTGTCCTCAGCAATTTCATTGCAAAGCTGCTTTTGTGAACTTTGAGACAAGCAAAGATGTGTTTGCATTTACCTCTGTGAGCATTCTGAGTCATCCTTCACTACTCCCTATTCCAAAGCAGTAACATCCTTAATTCCAGGCTTTTAAAAAAGCTTTTAGAAATTAAATAATTAAAACAAGCATCAGGGAAAAAAAACAATTATCAAGCAAACAAAACAAAAATTATAAGCTTTTATGCAAAAGAAATAATTACCCTGGCAGACAAAACTACTTCTAACTTTTTCTAATGGGAATGACATAACAATAAGTACTGTGTAATCTTTCTTTTTTTCTGTTCCTAGCAAAGAGAAAGGCTGCTCGCTCAGGCCGAGCAGGATCCAGTTATTTTTTGTATCCTCAGACCAATTAGTCAAGTTCAGGAATCAATCTCTGTCAGAGTCATGCCTGAGTATTGGCTTTGTGGGAGGGGGATGGTTGTAATGGCTAATAGTAATTTCTTTTAGAAAGGTAACATTATTGCTATATTTAGTCCATATGTACAATAATATTGTCATTCAGATAAGGTTCTGAAAGATTTTTATTTTGAATACCCTTTTTACAAAATAGTTGGAGACTCCATTGTCTTTATTTTTCTTATCTGTTTACAATCTTCCCATTAGGGTGACCAGTAATGGGATTTACCTGCAAGTGATCACTGACTAAATCCAGAGACACTTTATTTATGTAGTAATTTCAGGAGGATTAGGAAGGTGTAGGCTAGGAACACATACCAATATTTGAATTCTATTGTATTTATGAGTCCTAGTTTGAACCACCAGCTCAGCTGCTTGTTCCACCCACCTTTTGTGGATAAAGTACTCTGCAAATCTTGCACGCATTGTAGTTCCTGAGCTATTGAGCACAAGTTAATGCAGACTGTGAAGCTGTAGGGCAGAGGCTACCAAACTTCCTGACCCCTGAGGGCCATTTTCTAAATTATTTAATTGTTTCTTATAGCCATATCCTTTTGTAACTCTGTGTTCCCTGGACTTTACAGACCAAACGCTTCCACCCCACAGTCCCTTTATCCATCGCCATTCAGAAACAGAGCTAATTTTGGCAGATTGCTGTTATTACATTGTACAATGGAGACCTTCAGGTTCTGTTGAAGAGTAAAGTTCTATCTGCTCATTAACAAACATGCATACTTAGTTTTCTGGGTGTTTTTTTTAACTCCTCCCAGTTCCAGAAATGCACCTATGGTTAAATAGCATTGTTCTGGGATTGCCTGTTCCTCCTTCTTCAGCTTGTGCTGACCTCAGGTTCAGCAGCCAGCACTCACTCTCCTGCCCTTCCACACCTCTGATTACAAACACCCTTGAGTTACTCTGCACTTGGGCAGAGTTTTCTCCCGTGTGGTATTGCAGGCAGAACCCTCCAGACAAGTGCCCTAATTTGAGGTTATCCAATTCCACATGTTCTCAGTCACACTGGAAACATGCTTTTAGTAGTTCTTCCATAAACTGTAAAACTGACAATAATCCTGACTTCTCAGTTGACAAAGGCTAGCAGAGGTAGGTGAGATTTTGCAGGTACTCTGCACAGGTAAATAAATACAACCTTTACATTTACATAATAACTCATGTGCTATATATTTGTTCTTCAGCTGTGCCACTTTTATTCCTGCCTTGAGCTATGTGCAGCATCAGTCTGAATAAACCAGTCAACACAATGTTTTATTCCTATTCTTCCTTTTAGTGAGCTTTGTAATTATTTGAGCAGCTATCTTGATGGAGTGAGCCCAGTTGCTCAGAGGAGCAGACCTGGGGCTGCCTCTCTGTGTGCAGGCTGGGCTTGTGCCTGTCTGTACCATGCTCAGAAAAATTCTTTTTAAGAGTGGAGAGTCTTTGCTAGGCACCCAGGGTCTCATTTTAAAATAAACTTTATGTAATGAGTAAACCCAAGGAGGCTATTTTCATTGTTTTAACAGAGTTTATGTGCCTGGATCAAATTACATAAGTAAGAACCAATTAAAGAAATCTGGGTGTTTTCTTTAGCATTCTCCAGGGTGCTGTCAACAACCATATTTTGCTGCCTGCAGCCTGTCTGTTTAGCAATTGCTACCTTTTACCACAGATATTCTTTTATTTCCCTGCCCATTGTTTTAGTTACTTCATGAATAAAGAGAATTTAATTTGCCTCAATCTTAAAGCTACTGCATTTTTAAGTAATTGCAACTGATATGGGACTATCAGAGCTTAGCATATTATAATATGTATTAGCTGCTCCAGCTGGCTCTTGTAAACAACCTCTTTCAGTAATATTTCATTTCTATGCAGCTGGAGGTTTGCCTGAGCATGCAGCATACATATTTTAGCCTAAAAGAGTTAAAAGCACATTTGAAAAGCAGAAATTCAGGAGGTTAGTACTTGCATATACTGGGCAGTGTTAATGTTCCCGTCACATTGAAAGAATTTTACAGCCTCTTATTTAGAATTAATTTGTGGATTTGAGTCTTGCAGAGAACTTGTAAATAGTCTGTTCTGGATTGGACAGCAATCCATCAGGATTTACAGAAGATGTTTTTAGAGAACAGGGATGTTCCTCCCAAGCCATCCCTCCCTATGCTTCATCTGTCTGCCTCTCCTCCTTCTTTGGTGTGCAGTGAAGTTCTTCTTCATTAACATCCTCTGGAAGATAAAGAATTGAGATCCTCAGAAGTGGCCTTTCCACACCGGGTGTTCTTTTTTATTCCTTTTTCTAACTCATTATCTTATTTTTACCAAAAGCCTTTTCAGGAAGGTCTGCTAGGAATTGCTTATAAAACCAGCCAGCACAGCGAGTAGAGAACTAATACTGTAATTTTCTACTTTGTCTGGAGTTTAATTAGCCAGAGAGAGGTTTGGGGAGCTCTGAGACTTTCTGAGCAGCATGGTCAGTAGACTGTGGGTCTGTGTGTGTGGATGCTTTCAGGCCAAATGACCCTCTGACTTCAGCCTAGTCAGGTGTTCTCTTTCTGGTTAGAAAGAAGAGAGTGCCAGGTTCTACAGATACTAAGGCCAAATATCCTGTTAGATATACACACCTCTCCCCCCTTAATTAATCTATTGGCACACTGTAAGCTTCTATCAAAGCACCTGAGGACATGAATCACTGCTTTCAAACACCTTTGGGGAACAGCCGTAGTACTCACAGCTGGAAACTTGACCTTAAGTAGTTCTTAAAGTACCTAAATCATATAGACAGAGATGTTCTATGTGCTATTGTCATTTTGCAGGATCACAGATTTTATTGTTTGACTTTGTATTCATCATTTGTTCTTTGTGCTTGCATGGTGTCTGGTCAGAAACTTTTACTCATTTACGAACATTAATGAAACTGTTCACCTATTGCTAGGTCAATTCAGGTGCTGTATGTGCTTCAAAATTGCTCCTCTTTGGTGTCTTTTTGAGTGGTATCTTTTCTCTGTTCCTGTGTCAGACCTGTCCAGGACAGAAACTGGCAGGTGAAGGTCTTCCCTGCAGTGATCCCTTCTTCATCCACCCTCTGTGCTGCATCTGCCGTGGTTGACTGGCAGCTGGCATGGCCACCATTTTCCCCAAATTTCACAAAAAGTGTAGGTGATGTGACAGCTCTGTTACTCCCACCAGTGGTGTGAAAGGGCCAGGAAATTAAATAAGCTGATGTAGACACAAAACGTGAGAATACAAGGAAAGTACTAATATTAAGTAGAAAGTGATGTCAAAGTGAAACCACTTGGGAAAAGAAGCATGTTTTCTCTTTCTTATAACTTTGTGTTCTGATAATCTCAGGAGACACAGGATCTGTAAGAAGAAATTGCATGTTGTGACTATTTGAGGAAAAGCAGTATTGTAGCAGTGATCTAGACCTGAGTTTTTGTCAGTGTTTATTCCCTGCATGTTGTTGAGAGTGATCAAAGCAATAGCAAGCAAATTGATTCATTTAATGAAGTATTAAAGACGTCTTTGATCGTGTAAACTGACTCAGAGGTTTATTGCAGGGCTTGACTTTACTAGAAGACCAGCCTTTACATCTTGAACTTTGTAGGCACTACTGTTTCATGAGCTGATTAGTGGGTTTATGTACCTCCAAGACTAAAATACCAAATAGCTAAAGCTCTTGTACCATGTGGTTTATTTTCTTTGTTTTTTAGTTAGAAGCAATTCTATTTTTTGACTCTGTTTTAAGGGAATGTGAGTCTTGAAGTTGCTGTGGTTTGTGCACAAGGGTAGCATCTGCCTTTGCTACTTGGGATGCTCTCCAAGGAGTGTGTGGGCTTCTGAAGGTCCAGTTTGGATTCTCAGTGCTGTCCACAGCAAACAATTTGAATGTAATTCAAGCACACAGCTTATTTATCCTTTTGCTGTACACAAATTTATCCCTTACTTATACCTTTGCTTGAATTGCTTGAACAGTTTTGCAGTTGTTCTTGCCAGGTGAGTGCAAGTGGGTCTGGCTGCAGGAGTTTTAGAAGCTGCCCAGCTCAGCCCTGGGCTGCTGCCATGCAGAGCAGCCAGCAGGAAGGTTCAGGTCAGTGCCCCAGAGCAGAGTCCTGGCTTAGCTGAGTGTGAGATGTGCCATCAGAAGCAGGAGGTGTGTGCCCAGGCACATGTGCTGGGACCAGGAGGGGTGACCTCTGGCAGAGGACTTAGGCAGAGGGCTGAGGGATGTGACCTTCCAAGCTGCCAGATTTGCCAGTGCTTTTCAATCAGTCCTGAGCTGGGAAACACAAGCAGAGTTACCAGGAATACCTGCATGCTTTGTGAGCTCATTTCCCTGTGGAAACAACAGCACAGGCTCATAGGGGGATGCAAATACACTTTTGCTGGCAGGCTTTGCTCCACTTACTCAACACAAGTGCTGTGTGAGACAGAGGCAGGGAGGCCAGGCCATTAAATCCCATGTCTCCAAGGGGCTCATTAGCTTGGGCTCAGTGCTTTTAACCACAGATACACAGCTTTGTTCTTCGGAGCAGTCACATCTTCCAAGCTCAACAGACAGGGTGAGAGAGCTCCTGTCTGCAGACAAAATAACAAGCAGACCTACCTCAGAGTCACACTGGCATATGTGGTGGTGATCTTCTTTGGGGCTGGGATGCTCTGCTGACTCCAGTAACTAAGGAAAAGTGAAATCATACCTTTGAGATTAGACTCTTGTATGAGAAATATTTAAAACTGAAAATAAATTACCAAATGACTGGGCCAGGCTGCCATAACCATCTGATAATTCACTGCTGCCACCTGTCCAACCTAAAAGACAGTGACTATTTTAGGTGTTTCCTTGTATCTCCCAGCATGAAAAGTACTTAAATCCCACAGGCTGGTGCTTCTTGGCTTTTTAGCTAGGAAAATATTAATTTTCTAAGACTACATTCCCAAAATCATCATTGTCTCAGACCATAGTAATAAGATCCCAACTCGGAATGCTAAAGATTCAAACTTTTCTAGTGTTTTTCCAATTTTTTTAAATCCCTTCTTCTGCAATACTGGAGAGCCTGAGATACTGTTTAGAAGCTTAACGTTGACATTTTTTTTTCCTTAGAAAATCCTATACTTTTCACTCTGAGTTCAATATCCTATTTATTTCTGTAGGCTCAACCATGAGCAATGCGCTCAAAAGTTTTGGGTTTGGGGTTTTTTTTAAGGAAAAAGAAAGTAAATATTTTCTTTTAATAAATTTTAATACTATGTTTGTCTGGGGAATTCAGTAGGGTTTTATCTTTGTACTGATGACTACTGTGAATCCTGTGAATACATTTTGCGTTTGTCATATAGTTTCAGTAAATAGAAATATATATTTTAAATATCTCCATTACTCTATGCTTAATTTGCACTTAGCAAAACTATATTAATGGAAAAAGAATTATCTTATGAAAGACACATTTTTGGATTGATAGCTTGATCTTTAAGTAAAAAGTTGTTGCAATGACTGTTTCTAACAAGCTTCTTCTTATACAGCTGCAATGCTTTTTTCAAATTTACTTATTTGCTCTTTGACTTGATAAAAACCCCTGCAGTTACTTCATCTGAATGATAAATGATTGCAAGAAGGGAAGAATACCTTGGAACAAAAGATACTAGTGATGCTCTTTTCATTACTGATTGCTTATGAAAGAGATCAAGAAGTGAGAGACCTGCACATCCACTTAGAGTATTCATTACTCTTCATAAAATAATCTTCACATTTGAGAGTTTGTTTCAGCTGCAGCTGTCGAACTCTGCAGGTTTTAATCACTTTTTCAACCACTTGGATCAAAATAGAAATTTCCCCTCCTGTGAAAAGTTTTCCATTTCCAGTCTCATTGTATGTCTTTATTATAAGCAAAGAAAGGGGTTTTTTTTTAAAATGCTGAAAGTACAATTTATGGAAGATGAGACAAATTTATTTTCCTTTACAGAAATGGACTTTAATAAATCAGCATTTATCTGTTTTATCACATATCCTTATTTGATTCCTTCTTTATTTTAGCTGATTTTTTTTTCCTATAGCACCACATGCATTTGGGAATGGTTACCTAAAAATAGAAAAAAAAAATCCTTTCAGAATTTCTTAAATCTGTTCCTGTATGATGTCCATTTTAGTAATGGCTTTTCAGCCTCAGTTTTCCTAGAATAGGGACTTCCCACAGTGTGGAGTGGGCTGGGAGGGCAGAGCCCCTTGACATCCAGATGTGTGGGTAGCAGTCCAAGAGGTGCGCTTGGCTCCTGCCAGGGGAAAGACAGTTCAGAAAGATCCAGGGGTCACCAGGGGTTGTCTGGTTGCTGAACATTCCTGCTGTTTGCTCCGTGCCTGCCACTGTATGACCTTCAAGAAGGATCAGACTTGAGAGTAGCTGATTTCTGACCTAGAGACATCTCTGTGACTGGTAATTCAAAAGAGAGAGGCTTTTGTTTTGGAACTACCACCTATGGTCACATCTCAAATGTGGCTGCATGCTCTTGTTTTCATGTTTCAAGGTCTAGACAGGAAAAATGATTGAAGCATGATTAAAAACAGTGTGAGAGATAGTGTGTGTATGTGTGTACCAAGATGTATCAACACTCTGCTTTTTCCTTATGGTAGGTCTGAGCAGAGTTCGGAAGTTCAGCTTTGGCTGGTGACATGCATTTTATCATCACTCTTATTTATTTCCCTTGAGTATTCTCTGGCAAGAGTAAGCTCTCTGAGGGTTAGGCAAAGACTTCCCTGCAGTGTCACTAAGAGCACTTGTCTGCAGTCAGGATGGAGTTAGGAGTCTCTCTTGGTGTCCCATGGCAGGCTGAGACTGATGATCCCCTTGGCATCACTGCAAGGCTCACATTACCACCTGAATGGTATTTATTCAAGGTCTGATGGTTCAGTAGATATGGCTTATCAGTCAACTTAATGTGGTAATTGGGCAAATAGTAAAACTAAGAGTTCCTCTTGTATTCCTCTCCTGACATTTGGATGATCCTTCATCCACCAGACCTTGCTGTAGTCCTTTGGTAATGTCCTCTGCTATTTTAACTCATTTTCCAACTAGACCTAAGCATTTCCAGTTTGGTGGCTAGTTTCCCATACCCAATTTTGCAAACATGCTGGAGCATTTAGAAGCTTATAATATATCTTTCAGTTCACAGTATCTGCTCTGCCAACTGCTTTATAACTTGGTAGTTCGTAAATCACTTTGGAACACCTTGAACATAAAAACACTATCTGAAAAAAAATTCTGGTCATTGTCTTGTTCAGGTGAATAACCACAGCAAGGAATTTCTGCCACAGCCCTCTGTCACAGTAGGGGTTTTGTGCTGATTTTTAAGAATTTTGCATGAATTGATGAAGAATAAAGAGAATAGACAAGCCTTGTATACTCAGTCCAGATGTCCTCATTTAAATTACCTGACTGGGTAGAACTTGGAGCATTATTATTGAATGTATCCAGAAAGGCATTTTTAAAAAAGAAATCAATAATGTAATATATTTTAAAACTATTATATTTTAAATAAAGATTAATATATTTTCAGGAAAGAGGAAAATTATGCTGATCACTAAAAGCACAAATATGTTGGGAAGCCCTGGGGCAAAATAAAAATCTATCATTACACTTGTGCCTTAAAAACCATTTCATAGTGTTCTTGTAAATTCCATTTACAGAAAGTGAGAGAGATATGGGATTCTAGAAAACTGCAAAATGTGTTTTAAGCATCACTGGACAGTAAAGTGTTTTTTACCACAATATGCAATAGAAAGGCTTGAGTCTTTTTGAAAGACACTGAGGGCATGTCCCTTGAGTAAGAGAATAGGAATGAGGTCATCATGTCAAGATGAGGAAAGCAATTAAAAGGAAAAGAAACTGCTGAAAAGCTGTAAGCAAAGCTTGACTTTACAAAGGTTGCATAGAAGGGAAGTTCAGGGCAGTTGTAAGCTGTGTAAGTGTGTGCTGGTGTGCTGGTTTGAGGGCAGACCAACAGGAGGAATTAACTCCACAAAAATATCTTGCAAAAGATTCCAAGTCAGAACTAAAATTTGACAGGAAAAGTAAAATGAAGGCAATAGTACAGAAACATTGGCTTAAACTGACAAAAGTCAGAATACAACCTGACACCCTGTTGGTCAGGGTGGTGGCAGCAGTCCAGTTAAATGGTGGTTACAGTCCTGTTGGAATGATGAATGGGGTTTTGTCGAAGCCGCGATCATGTAGAAAGATCTAGTCCTTCTCTGGAGGTCCAGTGGTGGTTATCAAGCTCTTGACCCCTGGCAATCCAGTGGTAGTGCTCTCATGGTGTTCCAAGCCTCAGAGCATATCCAGGTAGGAATGTTTGATTCCTTCCTCTGGGTTGGGCATCTTACAGTGGGATGATGTGATTCTGTGAGTCATGCTGTGAGACCTCGATGGCCCATTAGAGGAGATAGCCCCCTGGAGGGGACTGAATCATGCAGAAGACAAAGAACACTTCTCCATCCATTTTAACATCTTATGTAGATGGTAACAGAGTACATACTTTTGGTTACACCTTCCATTGTAAACTAAGATAAAATGGTAGAAGATAATATAACATGGAAGAAAGACAAAGTTGCAGAAAGGTTCAGATAAGGCTATAGACTCTTTTTTTTTAATCACACATTCTGTTTCCTGGAATGTTTTGCAGTCCTTCAGGCAGGTGTAGAGTGTTTCAGTAAAGCACCTAAGTGCTATGAAATAACGAGGACAAGGTAAAAACAGATGTAAAGCGGTTTGCACAGACAATGTGGAGGGGTTTTTTTCAAGGAACTTGGCTACTTTTGTCAAGTAACAAGGCAACATAATCTTGAACGTTATGGCTGGATTACATGACCACAGAACATGACCACAGGACAAAGTCACTGCTAGTCAACGAGGTTTCTTTTCAGATTTCCAAACTGAAATCAGGACAATACATAATCTCACCTGTCCTTCATGGCTCATTGCTTTAGTTGACTAGTTGGGTAGCATTATGTTTATCACAGAAAGCTTAATGACCCATGATTCTAATTTATAAACAAGAAATTAGTTTTATTAAAAGTCTGTCTGCAGAGCACACACTAGATTTGCCTGCCTAGACCTTCTGCCAGTCAAATCATGGTGGCATTTTCTGATAGCACTTGTCACTATTTGTTTGTTTATGCAGTAGAAATACAATGCCTAGAATAACTACTCTTATAAGTAGAAGAGAGCAGAAATATTTCTATTCATTTTTGGCTGACGTGAAATCTGTCCTTTAGTTTTGGATTTGGAAAAAAAAAACCACCACCAACAACAACAACAAACCACCCTGTGCAATTATTATTATTTCAATGAAATTCATTCTTGCTCATGGTGGCAAGTAGCCAGAATCCATTATGTGCCACCGTATTGCCTTTTAATGAATTGCTTTTAGTCTCATAAAACACTGCAAACG
Organism: Illadopsis cleaveri; assembly: GCA_013399915.1. NCBI lineage: Eukaryota > Metazoa > Chordata > Aves > Passeriformes > Timaliidae > Illadopsis > Illadopsis cleaveri. The sequence goes on along the minus strand of VXBB01005085.1, from coordinate 490,223 downwards.
GTATTAATGCCTCATTAATTAATACCATAATTGTGTTTACTGCACACTGGAGCAGCTGCTATACAAAATTTAACACCGTAACTGCATTTTTCTTGAATGTGTCTCTTTGATATTTTATATTGATGGAGCAAACTTTGAAACGGCAGCCTTGTAACAAAAATGAACTTTGGCTTTGGTGCTTGTCACTTCCTTTACCTCCAGAACAGAATTTTACACTTTTGTTATGGTGAAAATGATTTTGAAAATGATTTCTCATTGCTGTGGATTTTTTTTTCTTTTCCTGGAACTACATAGATATGTGTGTGTTTCACCAGTTTCTGTCAATGCATCTTTTTGTTCCAAGCAGGCAGTGAAGAGCAGCAATGTGCTGTACAGAAAATCAACAATACCATCAGGAGCATGCCCTTTAAAAATTTAATTTTAATTAGACATTGACATCTGGTATGGACTGTGAATGCTTATTTGCACACCTGCAGGCTATTTGATATTAAGAAATCCCAAGTACTTGAAGAATTTGTCTGCCAATGGAGTTTAGTGCTTTAATTTAATATAGTAATTGTGAAGAATGTATTGAATGCATAAGTATTGTAAAATTTGTATGCCACATACGTTCTATGTACTTGAAAGCTGTTCAATTCATAAATAACACTTTCCCCTTCTGTTGATTTTCATAATTGATAGAAAGGAAAAGGGATAATCTTGACAATATTACAATCTTGGAGAGTAGAAAAGGTTTTGTTGAAAACCACTTTGATTTTTAATAACAACCCTTGTAACACAAGGGACTGAAGTGGATATCCATGAAGAAAAAACATTGTACAGCAAACTCATTTGGGCTAAGCTGAGCTTGAGGAATCTCAAATCAAGCAGTTAGAGGACAGTAAAGTTCACTCAACATTCATAATTATTTTAATGATCTTGTTTGTTCTGGAGTTTAGTTTTTCACAGAGTTCATATTAAGAAACATTCCTAAACCTTTGTAAAATTACTGATTTGTTACTACCTGTTAGTACTGAATCAACCACAACACTGCAGAACCTTGAAGTTAAGGATCACATTACCAATTTTCTACAGCAATTTTGAAATTTCACATTCCAGAGTCATTCTCCTCTGCTCTCCTTTAGCAGAAATTCCCCTTGAGAAATGAGAACTGGAGACAAGACCCATGTTTTGTGTTAAACATTTCTCCCATTTAAAGTTACAGGTGTTCTTATTTTTCTCATTTTTCTGCTGCTTTCAGGCAGAGGAAAAGGCAGAAATAAAAAGAAAAAAATTGTAAGAGAGGATTTAATTATATATAGGGAAGAAGGAGAAAAACATATTTTATTACCAGAAATGTTACATGCTTTGCCTTTTAAACTATCCATCGCTTTTGAGGTCCTGGCTGTCCTTGCAGGACCTTGCTTCAGTTTTGCATGTTCTAATCTCAAGGATGCAGCACAAAGTCACTAAAATCACCTCTTCAGCTACTCCAGCAACACATGAGGAAGGGATTAATCTGTGTAAGCTGCAGGAAATGTGGGAACTTTGTCATTTATACTGCAAGGCCCTTTCCTTTTGGTATGCAAAATCTGACACATTGCTGCTGGGAGGGGAAGCCTGAAGTTTTGCTGCTCTAGAGGCTTATTTAGGTCTTGATATATGGTCTGGAATGCAAATCTTTTTATCTTTTGTTCACATATGGGCATCTCATATAAGGACTTGCAAGGCACCAAAGCATCTGTCTGGATATCAGATGCATAGTCTATTTTATAGGTTTGTAGCATCTGGAAGAACTTATGCATGTGATTTATACCTGATTTCCAGTTCTCTTGTTTTCAGAATCTCTATCAGAAAAAATCCATTCTGTTCACAGACACTTATTTGCTTGAAAAAACCCCAAAACAACCCATATAGCATACACTGCAGTAGTGTCATTAGTCTGACCAAAAATAATTAATCATTTGGCTAGGCAAATGTGGTAAATCAAAAAATGAACTTGCCATTAGCATATACAAAATTCTACGGGTTAGATAATTCTTTTTTTTTAAAAGAGATATTGGAATAGGAGGAAATGCTTTACCTGAGCAGTATCACTTCTGTGCAAACCATGAAGGAAAGGTTTGGAGGAACCAGAATATGTCCCTTGCTGAAGAATTATCATGCCACTAGCTATGATATATTTTTACAGCTGTTCAAAAGCAATGACTCTAAACCTTGCTTTTTAATAGCTTATTTTGCAACAGTATCAGAGAGAGATATTGTACAACCTTTCATCATATTATTAGTTAATCACAAGCATAAATGCTGCAATATTGGAGCCTGGTAATAAGGAAATCCTGCCATGCTCTTTGACCATCAGACAGGACTGAGTGACATGGCACTGCTGATGCTTCTAATTTGCTTTGGCTACAGAACTCTAATAGCAGAAAAGAGGGGTTCCACCAGATTTTTTTTTTTTTTTAAGCCAAGGGTTTTATTTTTTGTTTTGTCCCCTGTGCAGTCTCTGTCATTTTGCCCAAATCCTGAAGAGTAAATATTCTTTTGCAGTTTCTGGCCATTTCATCAAGAGGATGAGACACAAAGATTGCTCTGAATGTATTAATTAATATGTCATGCTCAGGCCTTTTCTCGGAGGCCTGTAAATCTTGAGGAGCACAGAAGCAGTTACAGCAACAGAGAAGGGAAACTTGCCTGATGTGATGAGAGAGCCTGTGCTTTAATATGCTCTGCTAAGTCCACAGCGTTCTGCTGCCTTTGTAGAGCTTCTGTCCAAGAAAATCAGTATCATTAAATTTGGTCCAGTCTCTTGAACCAGTGTGTTGTTATTATTTAGGTATTTTCACTACTTTTGTCTCTGCTGTCTTCAAGTCACACCTTTCTGTTCTTAATGATAATAATGGAAAAGAGAAGATAAATGTATTTGTTTTCCAAGTAACACAGAACATGACACCATATGGCAAATACATTTTTAAGCATATGGCTGACAAAGTTAGTATTTTCTTAGTCAAATAAATATTTTTTTAAAAATCTGTATGAGCTTGGTTAGGATTTTGCTGTTTTGTTTTCCAGTTAATGTGGTTTATTACCAGAAAGCACCAGAAAGAAGTGTTGTTTTTTGAGGATAGGTACAAACTGCCTCATACATGGGGAATTAAAGCACATTTTACTGCAGGTCTTTTCACCTGCATTGTTAAATTTCCTGTAGGAAATAGTAGCAACAACAGGACTAGAAACTTGAGTTTGGTCTCATCATAAGTAGGGAGATTTTCCCAACTCTCAGCAGAGTCCCTGATGGTTCCCTCCCTAGAATATTGCTCTTTTCCACTTTCTTCAGACTGTGTCATTCATACAGCTAATTGGGCAATTTTAACGAGGTCAGTCAGTTCATTCTCTGTATATCTGTCAAGAGCAGAGGTAGATGTGCAAGGGCAAACTGAAATATGTCTGATTCTGTTGGCTTTAGTCCTTGGCTTACTGTCTGCTAATACAGAATTGGGCTCAGTGTCAATCAAACCAAGCTCTGAAAACCAGAGCCACACAGGCACAAGTGACAAAGGGCCTCAGAAACAAATGTGCACGTTGTGTCCACCTTGCAGTTGGAACTCCTTCTTGGCATATCATTTGCTTATTGATTAAATAATTGATTAATGGAGAGAAACAGCTGTTCTTTGACATAGAAATGCAGAATACCTTTTCCAAAGCAAGTAAATGAGCTACTGAGAAATAAGGGAAGCACTCAGTGGTATCTGGATATTGCAACATAATACTGTCTACACTAACAGGATATTAATTGAAGATAAATGATGGTGGAATTGTGGACTTAGTTTCCTTTGCTCTTCTGAGTTTAAACCAGTTTGTAACACTTCTGTGTCACTGTGGCTCCCCTGAGGGAGTCTCCCTTTCCCAGACTAAATGCAGACTTGTCACTGGTGTCAGCTTCAGCATCCTTGGCAGCTGCATTGGTATCTGGTTCCCCTCAGCTCCTGTAAGGCTGCACTGCTTTCACCCTCAGGGTCAGTGGTAGCTCAGAAGGGTCACAGTTGCTATAAAACAAGAGATCAGGCAGCCAAGTGCCTGAGGCACAGAGATTTCTCCACAGGAGCATTGACCCAAGCTGTATGATCATGTGAGTACATGCTAAACCTTCAGCTACCACTAATGGTTCACTTATGTAATTGGCCAACAGGCTCTGTAAAACTACAAAACTCAGTTTGGTTTGGGATCATGCTCTTTTTGATACAGAAATTCAGCTTATCTCTCTTATTCTGCTGCTACATCTGAGTGTTATTAGGGGTGTACCTGTGTACCTGCAAGCTTGTGCTTTGGAGAGAAGGTGCTTGAAAGTTAAAATGTTTAGCTCTTTCTCCTCCCAAGGCTTGTTTTAAAATTCTGGTTAAATGGAAAAATGAAAACTAGCATGACCAACCCCAGAAATTTGCTATTTCATCTCATGTGTTCCTCACAAAACAGTTCAAGGTCTCCAGATGTTTGAACAGATTTTGGCACCTACCTGACCTGCACAGTGAGTGTTTTGATAGGTCCCCTGCAGTGGGGGGAAGGAAGCAGGAGGCAGCAGAGCCTCTTGTGTTGTTACTTGCAGTGCTGTCAATCCCATGAGGAAATCCACTCCAGCTTTCCAGCTGGTTCACCCTTCCATGAGCTGTTATTCTGTGTCACTGAGTGATATTTCAGGAACCAAGTCAAACGTTAAAAATAACTATCTCCTATCATTTACTTTTATGAATTTATATTATTTTGAGCAGCAATTACTGGCTGACTCAGTCACTGGCAATGGAAAAAGTGTCATTTGAAGTAACTCAAGCCAAGATTTAAACAAGAATGAGAGTATTTCATAAGATGTCAACAAGTGAAGATTGCAGCCTTGTCAGTAATGACATTGCAAGTTCTCTCATGTCCTGTGCAAACTGTCATAACCTTTGAACAGGGGTTTCAGCAAGATGAATTGCTTATGTCACACAAAGCAATGGGTCAAATCTAGACTGGAATAAATTGAAAGTTCAGTAGGCTCTTATTTTCTGGGGTTCTAAATCAATTCAAATATTTAATAAATAAATAGAAGTTTTCATAAAGATTATATTACAGTTTCTTTGGCTTAAGAACCTGACTTGAAGGCATAAAAGAACGTCAATAGTACTGTGTGCTGTGCATCTTTTGACTTTGAGTGTAAAAATCCTAGAAGCAGGATGTGATTAAAAAACAAGGTGTTTAGTTTCTTGTAGAATGGGTTATGCTGTATATAGTTGTAAATGTAAGGTCTGTCTGTACATTAGTTCTTGAATTGAAACTAGTATCTATACAGTGAATCTTTTCTGCTGTTGGAATAATTCCTCAGACGACTCCACCAATCAATTTTAGAGTTCTATTTTTCATTTGAGTGAAAGTCTACATTAAATTTAAAAGTAAAAAGAATATCAATTATGTCAAAGATTTCTTCTTCTTTTGAATGGGCAGTAATCCCTCCAATACTTGAAGAAGTTAAATGTATAAACAAATGGCTAGATTCACATGTCCAATCTAACCATAGAAAAACAGAGCACAGATGGTGAATGCTCCTGCTCTGCAGAAAAGCAGTTGCAATTCACCCTTCAGGTTCCTGAGGATATTGAGTGTGTATAGATAAAGCCACCTCAGAGGTGAGTGCAATTGGCCTGGGAGAAGGTGCAGTCAGCACACCAAGAGGAATGTGAGTCAGCTTTTCCCAGAAGTGAAGTCAGAGGATTCTCTGAATCATGAAAGTTGCTATCTCAGAAGCAAGTGTTTACGCAGAGCTGCTCTGTGCAAACAGTCAGTGGGATTAACATCAACAGGAAAATCATTGAGGGGCTGATGGAAAGGAGACGACAAACATGACACAATGTACCATTTTTGGCCAGTGCACAGTCACTGTTACAGCCATTCACTTGTAGCTGCTCATGTCCATACAGGCAATAACAGGTACTTATTATTTGTCTTTGTAAACTGCTGGAGCTTTCATCTTCTTTCTGCAAAGTGAGACATTCTTCCCTAACCCCAGATGTAAGGTTTAATAACTCCTACTGTGCTTGGACATGAGAATGTCATCTGGTGTATTTTCTAAAGCATTCCCTTCGTAAGGCTTTTCTAACCTATTTTTATATTTGTACTTTGATGTAAGTGACCTTTTTTTCCCACCTAGCTCATAATACATGAAAGACAAAAAAAATATATCGGTACAATAATTGCCAACAGAGAATATTTGACAGGAAATGACAGGTTCTTTCCAGTAAAAAAAAAAACCACAAAGGTTTTGATATAGATTTATATTAATCTCTTTAACAAATTGTTCTTATATTAAAGATTTTGCAGCTAATACGTGTGGTACATCAGAAAACAGTCAGACACTTTGAAAGATCCTCATCAAGTTATCATCTCTTTATGAAAAATAATAAAAAACAGCTTTTCTGTTTCCAAAGGTATTTCATTAAAACGTCCAGCTTGATAAATCTCCTGTAGAGAAAATGTCTGTTGTAAAGATAATAGTGACCAGCTGCTGTGACAATCACTCCAGATGACAGACAAAAAGTGAAGGCTCAGTTGGCAGTGCCCTGGCTAACATTCCCCACAGCTATTATTCACTTTTTCTGCCCGCTTCATCTATTCTTGTTTTCCCACTTTGACTTATTGCCACTGTATCTCTTGAGGTGTCTTCTTTTTCTTCCTCCAAATGGTAAAAAATCCACACTTGCCCTTGGTTTTGTGCCATCCAAAATAGTCTTTATATGCTTTCTATGTTGCTATCTTTTAAGCCTCATCTAAAGAACGAACTCATGCTCTTAGATCTCATTGTGCCCTAATTTTTATTACTTCTTTTTATGGTAGAGGAAATGAAATGTCTTATCAACATCTAACTTTAAAAAATCTTTTCTAATTACGTCCATTCTTTTCATAACGGTCACCCTCAGGTTGTAGAAGTGGTCTTCAAGAATGTATCACTACCATAATGTAGTGCAGTAGTGGAGGTCTCTTGGTTGGTTTTTCATTTGCTGAGATGCACGTGGTGTTATATGGCCAGAGCAGGAATATGGAAGTCTCTCTGTGCTTTTCCAGAATGCTGCACTTTTTATAGAAATTCGTCTCCAGTACTTGAGCAGCATGCATAATGTGGCCTTCTTTCCATCCCTGCCATTATCATTAGGAGAGAGACAAAAAAAAAAAAAAGAAAAAAGAAAAAAGAAATAAAAACTAATCCAACCTTATTTTTCTTTACATTAAGCTCCAGTCCTGCTCATGGATGGCTCAGCAGGCCTATTCACAGCAGCTGAGTGGTTAAACTGAGCCTACCCTTGCTGATGCTGATTCCTGCCTATTGCAACTCAGGTGTCTTGGGGTCTAGAACAGCAAGCATGTTTCCACTGTGGAACCAGACACCTTTTTTCCTCACACACTTCCCGGGTGTGGTGCCTTACACCCACTGACTGTGCAATCTGGCATTTGTAGATTCCTCCTCCTCAAAGTGTGGTTCAGATGGGGCTGTCTGGATCATTTCAATAGTTGTTTAAGCTCTGAATCCCAGCTCCCAGTGTAGGGGTGATTATCCCCTCCCCACTGCAATAATGACAGTTTTCTGAGCTTTTGCTGAAGATTTGCAGCAGTCTGTTTGCAGACATGAAGTTCCAAGAGCCCCTTCCACCACAGCTCTTCTTGCCTACCTGCACAGTGCATGCTTCCAGCTGCCTTTGCTCTTTGTCAAAACCCTCAGGCAAGTGAAATCCCAGGAGATAGAGCTGCCCAGGCTGAGGAAACACTGCCTGTCTAGTTTGCCAAATTAGTCTACAATAATTACATTCTTAAACTGGTCCATTTTCATGGTTAATTTGGCTGGCAGAAAATGAAGAAGCTATTTTTGCAACATATATGCACCATATGAATATAATCACTTGGAAGCATTGCAGACTCCAGGATTGAATGCTTTTTAAAAAAATTTTCTAATGAGGATGAGCAGGCTCTGCAGTTTGCAGTTGCCTGGGTAACTGAGATGAGACCTTTACCTGGCTCTTTCTTGTACCAGTGGAAGAATATACACTAATTCTGATGGTTGGGCTTTACCCTAAAGTATTTTATGGAGGTAGAAAAGGTCAAAAAAAACCATCTTTAAGCCTGCCCTTCCTGCATGCATCTGGGACAGCGAGCAAGCATTTGATCCCTTTCACAGGAGAGCTGTGTGTGACTGGAATAGAAAGGAGCTGGTTCCCTTCACTTCTGCATCTAATTGCAAATTCTGTCCTGTGATGACAGGCACAAGGAGGGATTGTGGGTGTCTACTCTGAGTCTGATTGGACTTTGAGAAGCAGCTCTCAACCCCAAACATGGGGACTGCAAAGGGTTTTCCATCCACACAGTCAGGAGGTCTGCAGGAACCTGCTCCCTGTGGGATCCCATCCCTGAGGCTCCAGCCTGGGCTGCTGGGCAGGGCTGGCTCTGCAGAGCACTCAGAAATGTGTCAGTGCAGACAATGCCTATCCGCCTGCACAGTGGTGCTTCCTGCAGGGAACACATCTTGTCTGTGCAATTCAATAAGCAGCTTGAAATTTCTGAATTACCTGTGTCCTAGTGTCGCAGTAAAGACAGACAAAGACACCTGTTTCTTCATGCAGAATAGCCCATCTTTATTCTTCACAGTTCATATTTATATGGTTTTCTAAAAGCATCATGTTTAGTTCTAACTGGTCAGAAAACCCATTGCAACTCAGTTCATTGGTCAGTAACAGCCAGTGTACATGTCCATCAAAAACTTTCCTCTCTAGATATGTTTACATTCTTGTCTCCTGGGAAGATATTTCACACGGGTAGAATCTTACTCCTCACAGGTGCAAATTGGTTCCCACAGGAATAGACTGATATGCAAGCTGATTCTCACTGTTACAATTCCTTTCTCACGGGATTTTACCTGGCTAGCAGTTAGCTGTACCCAGCCGAGGCAGCAAGGCCTGAACCATGATTTTACAAGGCCTTTATTTCGGACAGTTTTACCTATATGCAACATCCTAGTAAGCTTGGAGACTACATTCGTCCTACTGCTACAACTAAGTTGTTAGAACCGAAGTTTAGTGGCTTTGGAACATTCTGCAAGGCTGTTTTATCTGGATGCTTGGAAAAGGGGGCAGATTTAAAGGTGAAAATGGCACAGTATTGGTACATCCTAGGTGTGGTAAATAGGAAAGCCAACCCAATCCTAAATGTTGAGATGTATTACACTGCAGATAGCTTGTACAAGTACAGAGAGGTAAGTCACAATGCAGAGGGGAGATTATCAAAAAATTCCACTTCTACCAGGAGGTAGAAAAGAATGGATAAGCATTTTAAGAAATATTAATTTAAATTTTACTTTGGCTTGTTCCTAACTTGGCATTAGTGACTGAAATAAAGGCTAGGGTATTATTAGCTATAAACAAGCTGTTTTCTTCCTGCAGAATAGTTAAAGAAAATCATTATGCAATAATTATGCCAGAATAGGCTATACTGCTAGAGCTCAATGGTAAATCTCCCTGTGTTGACAAGTTCACTGGCTGCCAAACAGACACAGAGGCCCTGAAGTTATTGCTGCCTCTTTCTGCTGCAGTATGTCTCACTGGGGGTTTCATAGACGAGGACTGAGAATATGAAGTGGATTTTAAAATCCTTTATTTTTTAAACTACGCGAGAACTGAACAGGGAGCCCGAGATTTTTCTCTGCATTTAAGATTTCAATTTGCCACTTAAGGATAAAATCCCTATTTCTCTAAATAGCCCAAGAGAGCTGCTACTCTGAAACATTCTTATCTGCTGGCTCTCCCAGCTGCTTGAACTGGGGGCTCGGCTGGCTGCAGGCTGGGGGCGGCCGTGCCCGGGAAGCACGGCAGGATCGGCCGTGCCCGGGAAGCACGAGGGCAGCGGTGCCCGGGAAGCATGAGGGCCGGCGGGGCCCGGGAAGCATGAGGGCCGGCGGGGCCCGGGAAGCATGAGGGCCGGCGGGGCCCGGGAAGCATGAGGGCCGGCGGGGCCCGGGAAGCATGAGGGCCGGCGGGGCCCGGGAAGCATGAGGGCCGGCGGGGCCCGGGAAGCATGAGGGCAGCGGGGTCCGGAATGCATGAGGGCAGCAGTGTCTGGAATGCATGAGGGCAGCGGTGTCCGGAATGC